>PNEQ01104908.1:0-29447 GCA_003012365.1 Medauroidea extradentata
ACAGGATATTGTCTAGGTACTGGACTGGTGGCACCAGCGATACTGCGTCGTTGTCGCCGAACATTTCAACTGTACAGGATTTTGTCTAGGTACTGGACTGGTGGCACCAGCGATACTGCGTCGTTGTCGCCGAACATTCCAACTGTACAGGATATTGTCTAGGTACTGGACTGGTGGCACCAGCGATACTGCGTCGTTGTCGCCGAACATTCCAACTGTACAGGATATTGTCTAGGTACTGGACTGGTGGCACCAGCGATACTGCGTCGTTGTCGCCGAACATTCCAACTGTACATGATATTGTCTAGGTACTGGACTGGTGGCACCAGCGATACTGCGTCGTTGTCGCCGAACATTTCAACTGTACAGGATATTGTCTAGGTACTGGACTGGTGGCACCAGCGATACTGCGTCGTTGTCGCCGAACATTTCAACTGTACAGGGTATTGCCTTGTTGCTGGACTGTGGCAACGTGAAAGCTAGTACTGTCCTTCTGCACAGACTTCTACTCTTCCTTTCCTCGGCCCCTGTGACAGTTTATATTACATTCAGTTAGTTTAGGCTAGTTTGAGTTTGTTTAAAATTTCAAACGACGTTTTTCGCTAAATGGAAAGACTGTTTTGTTAAGTTGGGGGACTACAATAACAGTTAATATGTGGCGCCGCAACTCCTCTAGTGCGTGAGGTGCCCTAAAGGGGTTTACACAACTGAACAGTTAAGAAAAAGAGTAGACTTAAGTAGTGAAAAATAGAATTAATGTAAGCAGCAGAGTTGCAAAATTTGAGCGTACTCAATAGCAAGGTTACTGCCTAATTTCAGCCAATAGTAACAGAGTTTGAATGTTGTATTTTAGCTGTATTGTTAATACCGAAGTCTATAGTTAAAAAACATATAGTCAAATATTGAGATTATAATCGTTGCGAGGCATGTAAACGAGGTTATTCTAATATTTACAATTAAGAACTTGAATGAAATGGCATATTACACTTCTTTTCTTAGTAAATACTCCGCCGTGTGTGCGTTTTATAGGTTAAAGCAAAATTATTTTTATCGAGTGAAACACGAATTACATCATGGGAACACCGACCTTTACTCTGATTGGTTAAACTTACGCTTTCTACTGTCGAACTGAAAGAAGTAAGCAGTAACAATTCAATTGTGTATGCTTCGGTTCAAAACAGCGTGGCGTAAAATATTGTACGACGTACTGCTTACGTCTTAGTTCTTGAGATTTTAACAATGTATACCTGTAAGTGTTAGCGCATGCGTAGACTCTCGTTCTGTCCGGACGTAGCCGACTTGAGGCGAAATAAGCCGACGTAGTTTCATCGTGTATGTGCCTCCACTCAAATACTGTACTGTACAACACAGCAATCTCGCCAACACACTGCATACACGCCGAGTGAGGTGGCGTAACTACATCATTCTTGGACTCGCATTAGCAGAACCATTCCATTCCCGGCTACAGCCATCCTACGTTGTTCCAAGCAAATACTCGGAGGGTTTGTTACCAAAGACTATGGCATGTGCATCTTCCAGTTGCTGTCATTGTGTCAAGCTGAGCGACACTGCCGGTAGTGACATCGCCTTAGACGAAACGTAAAACACATGTATAATATCTTACGTTATGTAGACAAGGGGTGTAAGACAACTGCTGTGGCCCTATCTGGCAATGTAACCAGACTGAACCATGCCGCGGCGGCCATATTGCAGACTAAAATACACGGGAATTTCAAATATATCTTCAGGAAACACGTCTTTCTAGTAGCTGGATAACATGAGGTGCACTGGGAATAATATTTTGTGGCAGCTACAAAACAATTTTTGGGTATTCACCGTGCAACATTTACATTGTGGTACGAAAATATTCTGTTGCCGCCACTAAAATGTTGTGGCCACCAGTAAAATATTTTGTAGTTACTACGAAGTAGTTTTGCAGGGAAGACTTCTTACAGCATTTTCCTTTCAGTGTCAGTTTAAAATAAACTAAAAATAATGTTTAGCCTTTAGCAAGTAAACTGACGCAGATTATATTATATTACACTTACCCTCTTTTATTGCAAATTTAGTGCAGATGTTTTGACTAAAACACCATACTTTAGCATGTACGCTTTTTCTTACAGCACGAAAACATTTTTGTGAAACAATTTGTACTTATAAACATTTTTAAATAACATTTATAAAATTCAGATATAAATGTCAAATGCATGTATGTAGCGATAAAATGCAATAAACATATATGGAGCATATATGAGCGTACATATATATATATATATATATATATATATATATATATATATATATATATATATATATATATATATACACATATATGTATGAATATATACACGCATATGTATGAATACATATATACAAAAGCATATGTATGGCTTTATAAGTAAAAGATATATACACATAACTTATATGCCGAGATACATACATGTGTAAGCATATGTATATTTGCATATTTCCAAATTTATGCGCACATATACATACACAGACATATATGTGATCTGTATCCAGATATCGGTTAATTTCACCTTATATGCTATACCTACAGACATTGTAAACTTATATAGGCCTGCAATGATTGCAACATAGCAAACTTACGTCTCTAGTTCACTGAAATGTGCAATTTCAACTTCCAATTATGCAAATATTGACATCATTTCAAGACGGAGATTTATTCACAACTGTAAAGTAGGCATGGATGCTAACATACACACCAACACATATTTATTGCTGCAGCTGTATGCAGCACATCTGAACTCATTTTCGTCTATTTTTATAAAAAATTAACACTTTAAACCACACTTTTCCCTTCTGATATCACACAATTTCGCGTCTACCGCGTGCAATATGGGATTTTAAAATGTACTTACATAATTTCAACAGTTTATTGTATCCGCCGCATCATTTAATGGTTTAATGTCTGTGTTTTACGTCATAACACCCACACGCCTGTCTTTAATGCGTCATTTCCTAAACCAAACAGCCGACAACCAATTGTGACTTTGGCGAGCTGTGCGTGCTCCCGGAAGGTTTCTGATAAAAAGAAACTGAATATTGGGGGAAGAGGTGAATTGGGACAGGGTATCAGAACAGCATACCCAAAACATTTCAGTGAAAAATTGTTGAGTTTAAAGTTTTTTCGTGGGCCCACAAATGCTTCTGACAAAGAATCCAGATATCCCGTTTTGGTGGGTGCGGGGTCAAATGGGACAGGGGACATAACGGAGTATCCAAAAACTTCAGCGAAAAAATTTGATTTTTCAAATGCTTCTGAGACGATTATATTTACAGTATATGTCAATATTCATTCGCAGTGACCATGACTAACGACTGGGATTAAAAAATGCTGGTAATGACTTAACAAAATTTTAGTACTCTATGCAGGAAAAAAAATGTCAACAACGAACTATATAAACTTACTTCAAGTCATTTTGGATTACTTTTTACTTATTTCTTAATAATCACATTTGGTAGACTACCAAATAATCTGCCGATAATTCACATTTACAATACCTATATTGAAAAAGTGAAAATTTTATAACTTATACACATTGCCATAACTTGCTTAATTATGCAGCTTCGGAAAATACGTGGCACAGTTTCATTATTCACGTCCCACAACGTCACATAACCTAACCAAGAAGTACACTAGTGACGTGGTTGCGGAAACAATAGGAAAGAAATACAGCAATAACTTTTGGTGCGACGAACCAAAATGGATTATGGATATCCGGAAGAAAGGACATTGGAAGTAGGTCCAACATTAACCTGTGTCCAAAAATACTGTGAGAATATATAATACATTAGTTTGTTTTTGTTATTGTCGCATGCAAGTATAATTGTATCGTACATCCCTAAATACTGGCAAATGTACCAAGAGAGTTGCATATTTAACATTTTCTTCAGTTGTTAAATAAGTCGTGAATAAAAAGTACGTACGTGTTCGCTAACCGTAGCTATAATATCAAACGTACAGCGTCGTAGATGGTATGTTTAAAATGCGTGTGCGTATTATATATTTATGTTTTTACAACTTTGTTATTAGTTGCTGGACTGGTAAATTTATTTGTGCACGGCAGATTACAAAGATATTTCTTGTACAAGACATGGCGGTCGGCAGCCAATGAACATATTTATCATATTCTTTGTTTATTTTGAAACAAGGTAAGTGTGAACGGAGAATAGTAAAAACAATTTTCAACAGAACCGTTACACAGTTTTATTATGTATTTTCTGGCTAGGCTCAAAAATTAATAATACCGTTAGCTGTATAAATGTGTAAACGTGTGATGATGGCTTTAACAAGTGTTGCAGGTAAAGGTCAGTATCCGATATCGTGCTCGCATTGTTGGACGTACATCGGACGAGACATTACTGATGAGCTTCAGTCATTGTTGTGAATGAAGTCCCGCCTCTTCTCGCCACGTTCTCAATGAAGAAACCCTCACGGTCGCTGACAACTCTCATCATGCGTTCAAGGTCACAGCATCGCGTCCCCGAGAAGTATGTGGCGGGGAGGAGGAGGCGTGGACTTGTCGCTGGCTCCGTTAATGACTTCAACAAAGGAATTAAAAAGTTTTTACTGCCGGCCGTAAAGACGAGGCAATATACGGCAATGTTGATACGGGCAGTGTTAGAGAACGTCCCTTGATGTCCGTCAACATAGGCAAGATGCTGGGAAGTCATGTCGCTGGACCAGCCTCTACATAGAGACTTTATTGTTGGTGTCACTAACTAAATGTATTGTCTCCTCCTCCTCTATATATATATATATATATATATATATATATATATATATATATATATATATATATAGAGAGAGAGAGAGAGAGAGAGAGAGTGTGTGTGTGTGTGTGTGTCCAGAAACAACAAACTCACTGTAAGCACACGACGCGAATCCTGGATCAAATCAGAGACTAAAATGTTGTACATCTTCCAAGCACAATAATGCAACATAGCACTGGACTTAAGTCTCCTCAGGCGCTCCACGGCCAGAGATTATATAACGTCAAGTAAACATGATTCTAACCGGCAGCCATAATACGCTGGCCAGAACAGCAGTAGTAATATATATGTGGAGTTCAAAAGGGGACTAACTAGAGTGCTATGTTGTCTCCCTGTGTATGTAAAATGACATTGCAGAACATTTTACATACATATAATTTTGGATTTATTGTTTTCGCACTATTGAAAGAGAACTTCGTTTTATATAATGCCTTGCTTTAAGATACGAGGGTCTTTATTTCCCAGATAACCACATTTTGCGAACTTCGATAGTAACAGGAGATAAATTTTTCGAATCACGTAGTGTAAAATAGGTACTACGAATTAGTAGTGAGAGTTATCAAGTTATATTCCATTATCTACAAAGTTTCTACAATTGATTAGTGTATGCAGTGTATTTTTAAGTTTATTTGTAGCTGTTACGAATGAATCTAAATTGTGTTTTACACGACATGTATCGTAATGTCAGAAACTTGAAGTCTATAAACTCCAGACATGCGTTTTTTTTATCTATTGCAATACGGATGTCATATAAACTTACGTCCGGAAATTAAAGTTGTTAATTGCCTTCGGCGTTGTGGCGTACAGTATTATAAGTCGAGCGAGATAGCGCAGCTGTAACTCCATGAACTGACATTGGGGAGGACCCAGGTTCTATTCCAAGTGGCTCCTTCACAAAGGCCATGGCTGATTCCTCTCCAGTTCCTGTCATTGTGCCAAGGTGTGTGTTTCCCATCACTTATGACACCGTTGTCAAAAAAGTCCACTTACTTTGTTAAATTGCTTTGTTGTGATGAAAGTTGTAAAGTGTAACGCCTGCGAACTACTGCGATGCAACTTTTCGTACACGCCTGTTCACACCACACAGTCATCCAGGCGCTGTACGCTACAAGTTTAAACATTGCATTCCCAGATATGAGTCCTATACAGCAGAAGCTACAGAAACAAGGGAGCGATAAGGTACACACTGGCTCGTACGTCAAACACAGTGTCGCCCTTATGTGCGAGGCGCGGAAATAGCGTGCAGTGTTTGGTCGTTGGTGTTTACTATGGGAACTACGGGTGTTCAAGTGCGATAAAATCATCATTTTATATTTTTATGAAATATTGTTAGTCTTGTAGACGATACTTGTGGGTACATTTGACTCTTACGAAAAATTTTATCTGGCGTAGTTTTCTCATAACGGGGTGTCAAAGTCAAAATTGGCTTGCTACGCTGCCATGCAAATAGTGAAAACCAACGGACCTACTTAAACAAAATAATTCACTGTGAACTTACATCCTTTGAGCTATGCAATAAAATAATAAAAATACCACAAAGTAATGTGTAGAATAAAAAAATCGCAAAAGTACAGAAAAAATTGCAACTTCAGCAATTTTTTAAAATATGAAAACAGTTCGCGGGATTTTCAAAAATGTTTTGATTCGTAGCCCATAGTATGTTATTTCCCTGTGAATTATTTCACGTACGTAAGTCAAATGGATTTCACTGTTTGCATGGCAGCAGAACATGCAAATTTTGACTTTGAGGCGCCGTTACGAGAAAACTACGCCAGATAAAATTGTTTCGTGAGAGGAAACTGCACTCATAAGTATCGTCTACAAACTAACACTATTTGATATAAATATAAAATTATGACTATCTCACTTGAACACACTTAAGTGGTGACCGTACTTTATTTTACGAAAAGTGCGTACAAAAGTCCAGCGCATACTTCTCCCAATTTTTATTTTGTAAATAACAACACATGTATGTATATATATACATATATATATATATATATATATATATATATATATATATAGTTAAAGCAAACATAGCCTACGTCGTGTGTTGAAACAACCATCAAGTAAATGGGATTTGGATTCTCTCTCCTGCACAAATTATTCTAATGTGTAATTATTTAAATTAATTACATGAATGCTCCTGGTTTCGAACCTACGACACTGTACTTAGCGGTAACGTATTCTGGACCTTATAACAACTCGACCAATTGAAGTAATCTGATTTCTGTTTTTATGTATTCAACTTTAAACCTATTATATTACTTCACTAATACTGTGAGGTATTATTTGTGTTTATTCCCTTTATGTAAGGAAATACGTACTTGAAATTGTGATTTTTAATTAATTTCTTACAAATCCGACAGTCTCACTTACTACGAAGTTTCGCTGTTTCTTCTACGCAGCCTTTATTGCATATATGCTCGCAAAAATAGAAACTAGAATTAAACTCGTGTGAACTAGACAGAATGATTTAATAATCATCGTTATCTTCATATACTTAAACAAACCTAGTTGCACAATAGGAGAAAAATATATTATCAAGATTACGATTACATGTATATTTAAAAAGTTACGAGACAAGTTTTTTAATCACCACGGGTATAGTATCTTTTTCTTTCGTCAGTTATCTTATAAGCGGTAAGTGCAGACACACACATAACTAAGAACCACCATTACTAGAACAAGTATATGATTCGTATGCTTCCACCTAACAGTTACTCTGTTTGAAATGTCAACAATGGTCAAATTTACCGAATATAGTAAGTCAGACAAATGGTTGACTTAAACAACTATATTACTCTGAACAAACAAACGTTTGTATTTTTAATAGGAACGTATATCTTTTGTAAAATCAAGTGCACATATGTGACTCTTGACGAAACATTAAGTGTATTAAACAAATTACACAAATAACATTTTATTGCCGTAGCAGATAAATTCCTATTTCAACGTTACAACTGTTAAAATAACAGTAACGTATATTTTTCAGTTAAATTAATATCAGTCTTATATTATTATTTGTAGAAACAATCAATTTTCTCAGTACACCGTCAATGGCACAGTCTCAAGTGTTCAACAAGTGTTAAAAGTTGGCCACGACGCCAGAACTGCAGTTACTGCAACATCGATATATTCTTTGCAACTGTTTTGTCTCCGTTTAAAATCTTAGGCAGGTCGGAAATGGTTCAGATACTAAAGTTACATTTCAATTATTCCAAGTTGTTGCGCACGACATTCCCATGCTTGGGACCCCAACCCATATCTCTGTGCGCCGCAAATTGACAACCCTAATTAACTTCCTTCTAAATCATGATGCCATTGTCCGTTGTATTTTACTTTGATTCCTATAACTTCAGTCAAATTTGACAGCTATATACTGATGGGCAATATATGTTAATATTTTGTAATTTGTGTGTCACAACGCAGACAAAATTTACTGTACAAAGGCCCATTTCAGAACTAAAAATGTCTTGCGTTGTGACACATGTTGGCCATATGTAGCTGACAAATTTAACTGAAGATATATGAAACACACAACACAAATTCTATATGTACTTAATACTTTTCAAAAGTTGTGAAATATTTTTCATTTGGAGGTTATTATTAACAATTTCAGTTCTGACTCCGTTTTAACGTTTTAATGAATCCACATGTATTGTGTTTCAGAATCTTAATAAGGAGATTATGTAACAGTGTCCTGTATAAGACGTAGATAGTATATATAAGTAGCAAATTAATACAGTAAAACAAACATTTCTAAAAATTAAAACTTAAAAATATACATAAATATCACTTTTCACTGTGTACTCTGCCGGGTAAAGAGTCGCGTTTACTAGATTCTGATGGCGTAATGTTGGTATTCTTGCGATAGAGTTGATCTCCATTGTGTGTCGATATTGAACGTACCTGATTCGGTTCACGTAAGGAATCACTCGGCCACAATCAGCATTGTATTTAAGTACAACTTCGCATAACTGCAGCAGAGAATTATATCGTATGACTTAGCAGTTGACAACTGAGCATAGATAAATGCAAATGAAATGTTTTGTGCCTGTTTTATTGTGCCGTAGATATTGTAAGGTACTCATTCTGGCGCGAGACATTTCTAACTGGCACGTCTTTAACCTCAGCTTGTTAACTTGCGTGATTGTTTTATATCGTCTCTGTTTCCTGTTCCTCGTAGCTAGTTCTACGTTCAACAAAAATAAATTAACAGCTTTTGCTCATAAGAAAAAAATCGTCCAAGTCTTCACCAACCTATTTTATAAATATTCAAAGCGTGACGCATCTGTCTGCTCGTTGGAGTTGCGCAAAAAAATACATTCGTCTCGATATTAATTTTACAAAACTAAAATCCAATTAGGAGTGACTAATTGGTTTCTCCTTCCCGATTTAACAAAACGTCACAGTCCGTATCCTCCTATTCTCACCACCAAACTCTCGTCTTCCTACAAGGACTGATGTCGTCCGGAGTAATTTCCTTCTATTCTGATTGCTCTCGGTTGTTAATTTATCGCTTCTAGTGCTCTCACACATCGACGCAGACTTGACACCAGTTTTAATTGCGTTTCTCTATCTATATCTAAGCAGCTGTCGGGAAAATTGAGCACGTCTGAAAATAACTTTAACGTTACAAAGGAATTTTATATTTCCGAAATTCGTTTTTCAAACAGCGCTTAAGATTTGAGTGTAGAGTACGAATTCATTTCCTATCTCTAAATGGATTTTAGCTCCGAACCTGAAGTACTTCATAATTTGTGCTCAATTTTCGTGTATACGTAGTTTATTAATTTTGTGGGTTGGTCTACGTTGTCGATTATGTATGAGAAAATTAACAAAAATATAGGTCGTGTTATCAAACTTGCGATGTTTTTTTTTATAACGTCGGAAATGTTATGTTTCTGGCTCACACTTGTTGTGGGGCTGAAACAATCATCAACAGAAATGTCACAAGGTGTTTTCGAGAACTCGCGACTTGGAATGGGGGTAGGTTGTCTGTCACGTGACCAGGTTTCGTCCATCACCAGGAGCATGAAGAACGCCAGTAATGATTTTATTACGGCGGGAATCCCCAAAGTCATTCGTATTTTTCTACATTAATTTATTTTTGGTTACTGCTGCGTACGCAGTACATTCTTTATATGCTCTCCCTTTTATTTATATTTAAATATAATATTAGTTTCGTGCTTGTTTCTTCGATATTTGATTATATTGCTTCCAGTTCCACTTTGTTGTGGTTTTGGTTAAGATTATTGTTTACATTTTTTCGCGCCAAATTGCGACTTTTGTCTGCTAACCACCAGATAACCCTGTTCGAGAGTAGCGGAAGTGAGATACTGATCTAGAGGCCGTTAGCTGAAAATTTGAGCATAGGTAAATTTCACTCGGGTTAAATTTCGGACATTTTAAATTGAAATTTTGGCTGACGGACCGTACCACCCTGAATTTCTAAAAGCGCTTATAGACGGAACTTGTTTCTTAGAGAATCTAAAGCAGGAAGGAAAACGGTCATTGCCTGTATTCGTAAACTACCTGAGCATTCGCCTGGAGTGACTTCGGAAGACCACAGAGAACCGGAAATTGGAATGGAACCAGGTTCCTCTCAAACACCAGCCTAACGGGTTACTACCCCACCATTATGTTCGATTTTTGGCACAGATAACAGTTCCTTAAATCTGTAATATATAAATAATTGTTTGTTTATTTGTGTTCTATGCGTTCGTATGCCATTCGTCTTATTCCGGCGAGACTTAGGCGAGTTTTGTGTGCGTCCGCCAAGGTTTCTGACAAACATGTTCTATTCTTTGTTTTTTAATTGCGGGGAAAAATATCATTAGTGAGTAGTTGTGCATTTACCCACTATTGTGTCTACCAAGAACAAATTATTTGGTTAGTTTTGGCGAGGGGGAAGGGAGTAGAACGGGGTACCAACATTTTTATATTTTTTTCGAAATGTTTCCGAACCGGTTATTAATACTTCTTAGAATAGTTTTGCATCATTTAGCAATTTTCGGAACGTTCATTTAATTAATATGATCGCATTATATTGAAACCCCCGTGAACGAAGTCGCAGGTACCAGTTTTACAAAACATCACGTTTTAAAAAATGTTTTGTATAAAACAAAGCTTGCTCTAAAACAAGCCAATTGAATATATAAAATTACTAGGAACAAACCGTATGAAACACCACATTCAGTTCCACTGATAACTCAGTGGCCACGTAGCCTATCATATCCCAGAGGTATGTAGGCCTATATTTGGTCTGCAAAATTTGGAGCACCACCCAAAATACTGTCAAATAACTTTTCTAATTCCAAATTGAAGTATATCTACATCAGATTAGCAGAAATATACTAAATAATTGAAATGTAAGTAGTTTGATAAGTAATAAACATTTTACAACTTAAAATATTAATTTGTTAAATATATTAATCTAAATTTACTAAGTACAACGAAAAACGTGTATACTATTAATAAAATTTAGTCGAAAATCCGTTGCATGAACTCTATTAATATAACTTCTTACGTTTCTTTGAAAAGAAAAGTGAAGCTGACATCATAGAATAACTCATACTTAAATTATCTGTATTGTTCACGTACGCATAATTTCTGTTCTTTTTGTATTTTCATTATATTTATAATAATGGTTTGCATGTTAGGCCTTGTATAAAAGTTTAGTGAATTTCCCAGTTTGCTTCAATATGGTCACGGACGTTTTCAAATTCTAATTTTGTCTCTAGTTACTTGAAATATTTATTATAATTCGCAACCATACAATCTTTTTCTGCCAAAAATACGTTCGACACAGGAAAGTGCTGTACACTTTACAATGGAAGAGTAGAACAGCTGCTCGACCAAACTAATGTTACAGGTCGCAAATAAAAGGTACAGCTTGTTATATTTGCCAGCACTGATTCTCCCGACTAATAAGGTAGACGATGTAAACAGTAATTGTTGCTAGGTAACATGCAGTGTTTGTAGTGCACGTCATAATACTTACTCCGTCTCAGCAACAATATAAGATTAAGCGTCCATTCAGTGCAGCGCAGAAGCTTACTGATTAAATTATACATTATTTTCATTGACTGTTTGAAACAGACTAGAACTCGATGTTTGCCCGTATATTTACGCAAATCTTTGGAACAAACGTCACCTGTGTAAACGGACCTTAATATGGTTGTCTGACTGGACTTGTGTTATTCATAAGCATACATAACTCACACATGTCCAGTAGTTTATTAATCTCAGCACAGTTCGGCGTCTTGGGATGTGATTTTTGTTTCCATTCACACTCGCAAATTTTTTCATGTACAACAAAAGGGATCACTTTTTATTTACGAACAAATACTAAACTGCATATAATTTAATGTAACAATAAATGAACAAATTCAAATGTTTATATGTTGAGACTTGAGTGTATGCTAACCGTAAATAATTTGTAAAATTGCTCAAAAAACACAGTTGCTAACGTTAATGTTTTAAGAGATAAAACTGTAAGAATGCCGTAGCCAAAATATCAATACCAGCCCTAAAATGTATTATTATATACTAAGCTTATATTAATATTATCATGTACTTGCCTTCCGAAGTAAAAAGAAAAGTATTTAAACTGATGTACAAAAAACGAAATAATTAAAACTTTGCAATAGTTCAAACCGCTTCACAACATTTATTATAAAATTACATAATATCGTGTTTACCGGTGCGTATTGTACTGTTGACAAGAGAATATTGTTTCGTTATTATATCTGAATTAGTGAGCTATACCGGCCAGTTATCGTCATTTCTCGTGGCCCTGTGTAGCAGTGCCTTCATAGTGCCGGATGTTGATAAGTTGCGCTACTTAGGCGTTATTATCGTCGACAGTTAAATACAGAACCAGCAGACATTGAATAAAGAACAACAATGTAAGCGGCCGCAACCATACCGGCGTTATATTGCAATCATTTCAAATTCTTTGGAAAACGTAAATCAGGAAAACAGGACCGAGAACCAAACCATTGACCTCCCGATTGCTACTCCAGAGCCACTGTACCACCGCTCTTTCATTAAAATGTAAATTTATCTAAGATTGTATGGTTAACAATACTGTGAAACCCCTCAAATCCGAACTAATTGGGGCTGTAGCCTGTTTGGATTTCAATTTGTTCGGATTAGCAGAAAACTATGTATAACATAATAACGAGCGCTCGTTACGGCATAGACTGTACATTGAGCAAGACAGGCTTATTTTGGCGCGCGACGAGCAGGCCATTTATCAGTCCTTGATGACAAGTATGTATGCTAACTGTACTTCTTTGTTCATTTTCAACTAACTATTTCAAATAAGGTTACAATATAGAATATATACATAATTGTGTTATGACTATTCGTGTGTGTTTGTCAAAAAAGAACACTTTCGGACTTCCTGAGATTTCGGATTTCTGGAGTTCGGAATTGAGGGATTTCACTTTAGTATAATAGTATTACTTAAGTATATCTTCATTCGGTTTCTATATATATATATATATATATATATATATATATATATATATATATATATATATATATATATATATATATGTGTGTGTGTGTGTGTATATATACACATCCGAAGTCAATTATACTTCGACGTCAAGACATTTAGCTCAAAATATCGATTCTACCACGAAAACTATCTTACGTTTGTTTTAAGTTTATTATTCTCATATATTTCTTCATTAGACGTTCAGATCATGAAGTTAGGAGTGTACAGAAGATGGCACTTGAAGCCACTGGTGTAAGCTGCTTTGTGCTGATAGTGCGTCCTCCATAAATACTGGCGAATTTAATTGATCGAAAACGGTTACTCCAATCAAAGGTTCACATATTTAATTTATAAATTTTACTCTCCAATCAATGCAGACAAAAATAAATACATTTTATTCGTCATTCGATAAGTTATTAAAAAGTTATTGCTATTAAACATTCTGGTAAAATAAATGTTCAGTTGTGGCTGGCACAGTATTTGTGGTAGGCCTACCAGTAACCATGTTAGCCGGCCTCCTTGGCGTAGTCAGGCGCTTGTCTGCAGTGCGAAAGGTCGTGGGTTTGAATCCCGGCCTGGGCGAGGATGTTGTGTTATCCCTCACTTCACTTCACTCTCATTGGTTCTGAAGACCGCGTGGTTGAAGGGCCCTTAAACACTCTCACCTCACTAATAAACATATTTTCAACCCTCGTGTAACGACTGCAGGGCTACATTTTTTTCCCCGGACATAGCAACTCCATGAGTACAATTCCAATACAGAAGGTATTAACTACCCTTAAATCACATGTATCAAGTCACACTCAAGAATTCAACATAAGTGACGGATTGAAGAACATCTTTGATCGGAAACTTAAGGACATGGGCTTCACACATGAGCGAGGAACTTTATCGAACAAACAGATGTGATGTAACTATGATGATCTGCAACATCAGCAACTATTAGGCTCTAGAAGAAGTGAAGAAGCGTACCAGCCGAGATTTGCCGGTTAAGTTAAATCTGAAACAAACAGAATGAGATACGTTCCCCGCCAAAAGAAAGGTTAATGCAAAATGAACCGAGTACAAAACAAGTCGGCCTCAGACTGTGTAGTCAGAGAAAGGTTCAAGAGTTGTAAATAAAGCTCCCCCAAGTTTTAAAAATACTTCACAATAAATGTTTCTTGGAAATTATATTCCGCAGACAAAGAGCAGCCAGATAAGTTTCGTAAAGGCGGAAACTTCTTTCTTTCATAACCTCTTCTTTCCCTTTGTTTTCTTACATAATTCCACCCATCATGCATCTCTTATCATCCAGCCTTTATTTTTTAAGAACCGTAACTTCTTGGCTGGCGATGTCTCTTGTCTTCGTGCAAGGCAGAACAAAGCTAAGTTTATTATCATTCGTGTCTAAAACTAGGCAGTGAATAAGTAGTTCATAGAGCTCGTTATGAGATTTATAACAAGTTGCGTTTTACTGAAATCAACCAGCAGGCATATTTTATGGTGAACGTTGGTCAGAAATCATACACAAACTCAGCACTGACAACAATTAGGCTATGCTATATTTCGTAACGTTACATTTCAATTGTAATTGTTCATTCTGTGACCCCTTAAGTGAAATCTTTAAGGATATTTACCAACGTTAAGATGGCAGAACTTCGGCAAACACATGTTATTCGAAAACTGTTTAAGGCGCTCGACTGCTGTCTGTTTGTGTGAGTGAGGCACAGCGTCAATGACGATGTTGTCCGACTCGTCTGGTGGTTATTACCTCTACCACAAGATATTGAAACTGCGTGCAGTGGCATCGTAGATCACCCGCATGACTGACACTTTCAATGCTCACCCTATCTTTTTATTGGCGGAAAGCTTTAAGCAAAGTCTGGTGCATGTTTCTAGGGTACTTTCACACGAATCTCGTGAGAAGTTTTTAAGATATAACAGGTTGAAAAATCTGTTTTTACCCATTTTGAGGAGCTCCGAGATGATTGTTCTAATCGACGTGATGCTTTGAAACCACCGTTCCGTCATTCTTTGGAGTGTATTTTCTTTTCGAACATTGACATAATGGACATATGTGGAATAGTTTAGAAAGAAAAACGTATTTATGAACACGCTGCAACGCATTTTAAGTGCGTGATGGGCGAGGCCCTTAAGGTGCCAGAGCGATGTCTACTTGGCAATAACATTCAAGAAACACTACATGCGTGTTTGCTCTACCGGGTTCTCCAGAAATTTTCAAATATTATCTTCTCCCTACTGAAGTTCCTAGGTATGAATATCTTGGTGCAGAATCTTTTTGAAAAAGAACGTATAGGCATGTGTGGCATGACTTTATATTTAATATTACACCATGAAGTGTAAGGACACCATAGAAGCAAGTTACTGGTGAGAAGATAGCTTGTCAGTTCATTGCCTTGTGCTTAGAGACTAGGGCGAGGCGTGACGTGCGATCAGCGTAGCCTTTGGCGCTCCGCACTGCTACGTCTCCGGCTTTCTTAGGCGGTCGCCTTCCACGCCCTTCAAGTGTCTTATGAAATCATTTTTTTTTTTGTACAAAAACACTCCACATGTGCTGGCTGTGCCAATGCAATTAGACTAAATAGGGAACGTCTCTGTAAAGACATCGCGCACATTACAAACGTTGTTTCAATTCCTCTAATATTGTTGTGAGAAAACATCCCCTTCAAATTGCCCTACCCTAGGATGTACGAACAGGATATGTGACTCAGATATAACAATGCGTTCAAGTTGACCGCAAAGTATTGGAATGATATGGTCGTCGCCCAGAGTCCTGTGGTAAAACCGCTTGCACTAGTCCAGTGCTTGAATAATAAATAAATATCGTGTGAGGAGGGTACGAGGGTAGGGGCATTGTACCCCGTGTGCAGATTATTGACTGGACGCTCGTAGACATCTGCATATCCTGATAGACGACATGAAGTCAAGTCTTACAATGGAGGTGGGGTGGGGAAAACGGGAGATCCCAGAGAAATCCCGTCGGCCAACGACAATGCCCGCCACATTTCCCACATGCGAAAAATTCGTGCTGGACCCGCCAGTGATCGAACCTGGATCGTCTTGGTGGGAGCCGAGTGATCTGACCACTCGGACACCGAATTCATTATTGTGGTACTTACTGTCTGTTTTACAGGATGCTGCGTGATTCAGGGACTGTGCCAGGTTAATGTGATGTAAAAACTAAGTAGAAAGTATACTGCTTGGTAAAAAGTCGTAGGGCACTTAGCTTTAAAGAAAAGTTTAATTAAAGAACATCGAAGTGGAAGTAAAAAGTTCCATAATTCGTGGATTAGGACTGCATCACATGACCGTGTTGCCAAAACTAAGGTGAAACACTCGTTGGTAAAAATCGTCAGGTCCTTTGTTTACAAGAAAAACGAAATAGTATTGCAAACCTACATTTCCGCTGACTGGTATTTTTGACCTACCTCGTAAACTAAGAGCCTGGCGACTTTTTACCAAATAGTATATTCTGCTTAGTTGTGGTCACTCGTTCACGACATGCAGTCCGTATACACGAATTATCTGACAACCCGTGTGTCTGATTTGATGCTCGCCACGTTGCCATATTACTCGTTGTGAAGAGGAAAAAGGGCGTTGTCTTGCAGAGGCGACTGGCAGGCGCTCATTGAGCTAGGAAAAGAAGTAAAATAGAAGGGCGGATGAGTGAGAGGGAAGGTGACAAAGGAAGAGGTTAGTATGGATTTAAACACTCAGGGTTCGCACTTATTGCCCAAGGCTGCGGGGCTGTGTAACAGCATCTTCACTCAGAGCGTGTCTTTAGATGAAGTTAATTACGCTTCCTGGCAGAGGAGGAAGAAGGGAGAGGGGAAAGGATGAAAGGAGAGGCAGCGGTTTCTGTTAAGTGATGTTACGATCGTCCTGGAGAACAGACGGGAAGGGAGCGAGCTAGTGAGTGGTTATTAATGACGTTAATTACATTCCGCTATTCTAAGGTAGGTTCGTATATGCAGTATTTTTTTTCCTGCAGGAAGCTTTGATTTCGTCAGAATAATACTAAACTGGTCTTCAGATATTTTCACTTCTGGGGGATGAAACGTGATTAAAAACTCACATCTTTCTAACTAAAAATCTAGCAGCTAATTAGAATCACGGTAGTTGTAAAAATAAATCCTTAATCATTCCTTTTGAGGGAAATAATTAAATTTTCTCCGAATGGGGTGGTCGGTATCCCTCGGGATACAAAACAATTTTAAAGAATTTTTCTAACCTTTAATAGCCCCTATGTTTTATAACTTATTTTCGTTTGTTTATTTTTACGATGGCGAGTACGTATTATAATCACGATTTCAGATGTCCTGTAAACAAGAAGCGATTCCTTCCATACTTGGAGATGAACTAAGGTCACGTTGGGTTGACAGCTTCTGAGATTACTAACTAGAGTCCCTCTGTATGCTGAGGCTGCTGGCCAGTAACTTATGAATAACAAAATGGCGTCTGGGTTGGAGACTAAGTATCGCGTCACTTCCTGCTGAATCCCCTGGCACGCAGGGTGTGAGGCAGTCTCAGTAAGCCAGGCTACATAAATATGGCTGAAATATATGTTGAACCAAACCATTATGTGTAGAGTGTTATAATTAACAAGAACCTCGCGTGGAAAATGGTGCTAGCTGAAACAGTCGGTTGGGACAGTGCAGTTAGGTCAGTGTTGCACAAGACAAGGGCCTCAGCGATTATACCCACCTGCACTGAAGAGCAGCAATATGTATCGAGGGTATCAGGGTCTGCTTTCTTCAAGCCATCCAGCCGTCACCAACTCGCCAGGATGGTCCTGGGTCGAGACCCACGACGTGTCGTCCGTCGTTTACCGAGCCATTCATTAGCCTCCGACGTCATGGCAAGGTGTCCAGAGGGTCAACCAACGTCCATCAGTAACGTAACTTAAATTACTAATGAGTAACTCACCTTTAGCCTAAATGACATAGCGTAAACCTTGTAGTAAGTAGCCTGTAATATTAAACAGTGTTGAGTAAATCCACAGTAATTAGAAGAATGTGTTTAATTAAACAGAAACCCGACACTCTTGACGCAAACCTCCTAAAATCTTCTGTAGAAAGTTCGTACCTCTGGCTTCAGCCATCCTCTTAGCTATGTGTAATGGAAGACTAATGCTGACAGGCTATATGTACGTGTGACTAAATTGAACGGCGCCATATTACAGCTATTGCCATATTGCAGTTTACTACAGCTATGGAAAAATAAGATGACTATGTTATTCATTATGTATCTCAATTTACTTGTAACTGAAACGAGGAACGTAACTGCAAATAAAACAACAACAGTAATTTTAGAGCTTATCGATGTTAACAATCTAATTGAGCTATCTCGGCAACCGTCCCTTATTGACCCCATGTTCATATGAACTTTATTGATCACAATGACCAGTACTACCACCTCCTAGAATATTGCCCTTTCCTCGCGGGACTTCCTGTATACACATTTCTTTTCTTAAGAATTCTGACGACGTAACTTGGCGTAGTTATTTGGAACACTGGTAGGACATTTTGGGTAGTTGCGAAACAGTGCCGCTTGCCAACACCGCTACATACTCTTTATTTAACAACAATCCTTGCGATATATCTCTTTAACCGCCATAAAACTTGTTATTTTAATGGGGAAAACTCTCTTTGAGGTTAATTCGCTGTGTAAAACAAGCTATCGCACCCTTCACATAACTCGCGATGACGCAAAACATCCATTAATTACGACGTATTTGCCGCGCACGTTAAAAAAGAACATAGTCTTCCCGTAGTAACAATCTTTGGAAGTTGTCCGTCCAGAACAAAAGACTGTAGCTCCACGAAACCCCTTCCAAATTCATCACATCCCCCCTTTATTTCTCCCCCGCCGGATTCTCGCAGCTCGTGAAATTTAAATTTACATTAAGAGTTTATTGCTCAATTGCTGCAGCAGCGTTTTCTACCCTCGAGCAGCCTATAGCTGCACGTCCTCCTGCAACCACTCTGCCGTGAAGGGCCCCCCCTCCCCTCTCTAGGCGGGGTGTTGCGAGCCTAAGCAATAACATTTCAAGCTACGAATTCCTTCGACTAGCCCCCCCCCCTCCCCAACCAACCATCTACCCGCTGCATCGCCCCCCGGCAGTACGAGAGAAGGGGAAGGTGACATCAAAATGCATGGTTAATGAAGTTACAACCCTGTGATTATCTGTTGAGGGAGGGGAGGGTTCCTATAGGGGGATGTGGCGATTACAGCACGTGCGTAGCATGAGGACCGTCGTGGTGAGCTATATGGTGGGACAGCTTCTGTTGGCAGTGACGTCGCTAGTCAGAGCGGCGTGTTCCGTTGTTAATAATGTTTCGTTACAGGATACATTTTTGTTCGAGTATGGTGCCGTCGTCTTGGTGCCTTTGTAACGACTCGGTAGTGGAGTTTTGGTTTCATTGTGTCTGGGGCCGTCGAAGTAATAGAAGCCTCGCGTGATGTGTGTAGATTAAATTGTAGTCTTACCAAGTATCAGATTGTAACGTATTAAAAGTGTGTGGTAGATACACAAACGCTGAAAACTGAAATTAAAATATACTGGTTTATAAATGTTAATATGGAAAAACTACGTAACAACAACTGTATATAACATTTCCCAGCTTAAGGGCGCTGCCTACCCGCGCGTGAGAGGCTCAAAGCGACGGAGCAGTAAGGTCGACCTTGAAGCGCGCATCAAATGCCACGTCGCCTCAACCAGCCAAGCGCTGAACTAGCGTGCAAGCTTCCCGCCGATTGGTTTTTACTGTGGGACATAAAGCAGTGACAATATAATTTTATTGGTGGAAAGTCTACAACTGAGTTCCGTGCAGGTCGCAATCTGAGATTCACATACATCCGGTTTGTACATTTTGAAGAACAGAAGTCTGAAAAGGCCCTTTTTAGCCATGTTGGAAGGCTTAGAAACAGTGTTTTTAATGAGAGTGGCGTCTTAACAAACAATGAGGTACCGACCTTGTCTGAAGTTTGTTTTCTTTTCGTACGTTGGCACAACAGGCACACGTGGAATGTTTTCGTAGAGAAAACCTGTTCACGAACACACTGCAACGTATTTCCAGCGTGAGGTAGGCGGCCGCCTTAATCAGTTCACGGCTTCCTGTAATTTATTCTCATAAAGTTGGCGAAAGCTATTATCTAGGATTACTGTTTTTATTTGTAAATTTGTCTTCGAGAAACGTACAATTTTAAACTTATGCCTTTAGCGCTGAATTATATATCATGGCCGCTTGGATAAAAATAACACGAGCGCTGTCAATACTTCCCACTGATTCCAGAGATGACCTGGCCGACACGATAAGTAAATATTTTGGATCTTGAATTCGTATTTGAGCCGGAATTCGCACTCTAGACGTCCGGATAAATAAATAAATAAGTAATATATATATATATATATATATATATATATATATATATATATATATGTTCGGTTTGAGTAAATAATAATCAAGCTACCATCCGCATTTGCTTCGCTGGAGTGTGGACGACTCAGTGATTGGAATATTCAGGATGTAACCTTGATGTAAGCAGACGCTAGTGTAATATTGTTAGTTGGCTTGCTCTCTACGCTGAAAAGAAAACACAGCGGAAAAATAACCTACTTTCCTACTTTATACCACAGATTTCCAGAAGGCTCCTCTTTCCCGTCTATTTTCCCCTCCAAACATGCAAAGCATATATTTTTTATTTTATTTTAGAGGAAAATAGTTTCGCAACTTTCTGTACTAAGGAAAAAAATGTTTAACATAATTTGGCTATTCGTTCAAATAGCACGTACGTAACATAAAATGTGAAAAGTTAATAATTTCATTAATTAAATTTTTAGTAAGAACAAACTTTTTTTTATATTTTCCTTTCAAATTATTAAAAGGTTGGCTGACATTAGGTTTGAAAAAAATCGTTTGTTATGTAAGCACATATGTGGCTCGTTTTAAAGATTTATTTTAAAGAATTAATAAATAAAATTATATCTATATATGTACATATAATATTAAAACATGTGGTGAATATTATTACAGCTGTAAAGAGAAAAAAATATGGGATGTCAGTCTTTCACTAATTTTGATAACCTACCAAACAATTTTAAAATATACATATGCATTGTAAAATTTAAACATTTACTTGCAAAAAAATTCTAAAACTGTTGAAAGTTATTTTTACAGCGGTGATAGTAAATGCAGCGTTTATTAAATATTACATGTTATAATTTTTAAAAGAAGAAACAAGTGCTTAAAAATTTAATGTACCGGTACTAGAATTTTTTTTTGACACTGCTTGGTTTGATACAAATATATGCATTTTATGTCGTCTATTTTAAGTGATTGCAATTTCGCTAGCACATTTTATATTTTTTCTATTTTACCCGTACATTTTTTTGTTTAATTTTTGTACTCAGATTCTAAACATTTTAACTGCACGTAGTACATTGTTATCACGTCAAACTAAGTACGTATAAAGATGCGTTGTATACTATTTAACTATTAGTGATTTAAATCTAGTGTAGCAGTTATTTTTGCCATGAATTATTGTAAGTCCGTAACAATTTATATTTTCATATGTTTTTCTTAAATTTACAAATTTTATATGCATTAAAATAGTTATTTCTCTTCAAATGACAAATATTTTCCAATGAGATGCCAGGGTTATTCCACGAGCTGCTCCTGGTTCCGTGACGTATTCCCCTTCAACAACTGAACATCTCCCCAACATCTCGGCTGGTTGCAGCAGGGCGCAGTTCGAGGTGGGGACTGTGCTTCATGTTCTCATCACAGTCATCACGCATCCAAACTGACTCGAGCCGCTCATACAAATAGCCTTGTTGCGGTCGAGAGTCTCTGACGACAGCCATGAGTCTTGTGTGTGAAGGAGTGCTCGGCCTCCTCCCCACCAATATGCACACTTCTCCTTTCTACCTCTGGGAAATGGCGCTATTCCAAGGACGCTGATGTTTATTGGCCAGAATGTTATCGATTCTGATGATCATGAGCTGTTGTGAGCTATACACAGAAAACAAAACATACTCTGCTGGTAGAATATTAAAGTGTAGCCATCAGCGTTTTTTATACATTACTAATCTATATACATAGACTGTAATTCAGAAAGAATATGTTTTTCTGGTATAAGTAGGACTTGGTCATTTATTGACTGGCATACACATTCTTCCCGGTTACCAATACATGAATAGGAAAAGACAATTATTTTTACGCCGTTGTTTGAATTTTTTCTTATTGATTACATAAATATTCTTCGGCTAACTAGAAAGAATGAGATATTAGGAATTCCTTCATATGTTTTTATACATGTTTATGTTTTAAAAACACATGCACTGCAAGTACCTTGAAAAAACAATCAGGTGCTGATGTCACAGTGATTAAGAAGACTGGTGAAGGGAAATGTGTAGTTAGTATCGAGCAGGGAAGGGGGCGTGCAAGAACGGGGGGAAATTGAGATCCTCTAAGAAACCCCCTTTCGACGGCAATATCCGCCATGTTTCCCACATGCGGACGTCGAGACCGTATTGCATTGGTGGAGACTAGTTGTCTGACCCACCACTGACTGCCTGTTAGCTGTGGCAAGAACCAGTATAGGGGTTTACATGCTGGGTTATATGTAGCCGTTGGAGCTAGATCACATTTCAAGATGTCGCTATTACAAGAATAAACATTTACAAAAAATAATGGAGTATGTGTTTTTAGTGTTTTTTAGAATAGAAACACTCACTTTATCATAGTTTTCAGAGTATAGAAATAAACTGGAATATTCTTTAGCAGCGTATGCCGCATCGGGAAGAACAAAACGTCAGTAGAGGCATATGTAGCTACGATAAATGATTGTGCCTCACTGAATTTAATATAACATAGCTCCCAGAAAGTCAGTTGAACTGACTACAATAGGTTGGAGTAAGCATTTATTTGTAAACCTATAATGCTTGTTTACAACCTATCCACCTACAAGAAAAATGAAACACATTTCAGAGAGGAATTATAAAGTACTGTCAAAAATCACGACCACCCCCCCCCCTCCTCGGCATTTCCGCACAGCAATATAAAAAAATTGCTCCTAATATCTATACAAAACCACTTAAGCGGCTTACTATGTACTTCAGTAGAAACATTCCAGCAATAAAATAATAGGGTTACCACGTACAATGCCGTAGTTCCAGTGATCGGACGGAAACACTGGAGGCGAGTCTAATGCCTTGATGGTAGGGGCGATGGGACACTGGTGCGCGCGACAAGAGTGGCTCTTCGCTTCTGAGCCTCTAACACGGGAACAGATCCAGGCAGGCGGTGCTCTTAAGGGGCCCGCCTCGTGGCACATCTGTTTGTGTGAATGAGGAATGGTGCTAAGGGCGATGTCGTATGGGCCATACAACGGTGCGTCGCCTCTACGCTTAAGGCGGGCAGTCTTCGCGAAAAAAACAAATTTCCTATGGGACGTTAAGTGGTGACCCTATTGTTTTATTTACGAAATCACTTTACTAAAGTCCAATGCACTACCCTTAAGTGGTTTCACATGTATTCGGCTAGTATATTTTCCGCTATAGCAGTCTGAAAACCCCGTTTTAACCCATTTAGACGTGCCCTAAAAGAGGATTTCTAATACGTGTGTTGTCTTGAAAGTTCTTAAGGGCAGTCGTCTGAAGGGTGTGTTCTTTTCGCAGACAAACGGCGTGAACACACGTGTATTAGTTTCGGTGTAGAACTTGTTCTTCAAACACGCTGCAGTGCAAATTTATGGCAACGAGGCGGGCCCCTTAAGAACAGTATGTATTGTCTTTTTTGATACACAACGTGGAGCCTCGCAAGTATTGCCGTGAGGCGTGAGGACAGCTATGTCGTTTGGGTCTTATAATTGCAGTAACTTGTTGGTTTTCTGGGAAAGTAATCTAAATAATTAACTCTTTTAGTGGCAACGACATTGAAAATCCACAGGCGATTATAGTATTCAAGAGAATGAAATCTCAGCTTCAGGCGTTCAGACAGTTACTACTCGATCAACTCCGAGCTGCCTGCCCGAGCTCAGGGTAAACTGTTGTTAGCACATGAAACTGATCTATTGGCGCGAAAAAAATTTAAGTAATACGCTAGACATGCCCAAAACCACAATGGAGTGAATCTTATTATCAAAGAAAGATAAGCCTAGAAACTAATATAAGACGGATTTTCGATACGAGTAATCAAGAATGGTGGTCTTTCAGAAGAGGTTCCTATGTGTAATGTCAGTAAAACAACGTGTAAAATTTGTGCCGCAATTGTCACATTTAATACAACGTTTTAACAGGTGTATAAAACACCAATAGACATTTTTATTCCCTCCATATTACAGCAATGAGATGCTTACAGACATTTAGACACAGCCTGGTTATCAACAAAACATGGTTATGTTACTGAGCTAACCTACCAAATTCAAGCTGGCTTCTTATTTTAACAAAAGTTACATATTACATTGTTAACCGAGCTGTCGGTTGAGATAGCTTTCACTCCAATTATTGTAACTTCCCGATTAACTTTTCATAAATGCATGTAGCTGACTCTGTCAGGTTAGTTTACATTTACTACAGTAGACTGCACTCGGAGGCCACCGTATGTAATATCGAATAAACAACTGCAGTGTTTGTTATGTCGAGCGTTACAGTGCGGTTGGCGTCCATCATTACTGTTTTGAGATCGTCAATGTTAGCCGGCAATGGTGGCAGAAACATTTGGTACTTTATATACCCTACAGAATATAATCGAAAGGGGTAAGATCTAGGCTTATTACAGAGGCCGCCTGCCTTCCTTGTAAACAGCGCTGCAGCGTGCTATCAGAACTTTTTTTTCTAAGAAACTTTTAAACGTGTTTCTAATGTATTCATTTACGAAAAGAACAAACACTTCAAACGATGTTGGAATTGTGGTTTATTAACATCACGTTAATTAGAAATATCATTTTGGATCCCCTCAAAATGGTTAAACACTGTTTTTCCAATCTAATATATCTAAACAGCGACTCACGAGATTTGTGTGAAACTACGGTGGAAATATGTATTGGACTTTGCTTAAAACTTTCCACCAATAAAAAGATGGTGTCACCACTGAAAGTGTCAGTCAGGCGAGTGATCTACGATACCACTGCACGCTGTTTCATTGTCTTGCAGTAGAGGCGATACCGCACCAGATGAGCCGGTCAACATCGCCCTTGGTGCCGTGCCTCAGCCACAGAAACACACGTTCACCAGGCGGGCCCTTTGAAGAGTTTAATTAAAAACTTAAGCAGTAAGAAGTAAGTGCTTACTTCTTACTGCTTAAGTTTTTCATTACTATACTGCTCAGTAGAGTCGTAAAAATTGAGCGTACACAATAGAGAGGTTACTACCCAAGTTCAGCCTATAGGAACAGACTTTGAATATTGTATTTAGCTGTATTGTTAATACTGAAGGCTATGAGTAATATTAGAAAAAATTCAACACGTGGAGTAAGACCCCGCTTTAAGGCCATATGTTACTATTTGTGCTGTTTTTTTTAGTTTAATTTCTATAAACCCTGAAATCCTGAAAGGGATCAGATCACAAAACTGTTACTTACAAATGTTGGCAATTGTTCTAGGCCTATACAGAAAAAAATTTTCAGAACATAAGTTTCTATAGTTTTTGGCTAATTATTGAGTAACTAAAATTTCTGATGTCAATCACTAGTCAAAGTTATACAAGCTTATGTTTCTAATAAAATTATGTTACATAGTACAAATAATTTCCAAAATTTCTATGTAACAGTTTTTCGATATCTGCTATCTTTCAGGATTTAAAGTATTAAAGTTACTAAAATAGCATAAATGGGATCTGTGCACTTGAAATATCTGCCAATGAGGTGTGAGGTGGTGCACCATCCTGCTGAATAATGAAGTTCCCATAACCGCTCTGTCAGCATGTTCAATTTCAGCAACTGGACAGAGGGGTTGTTTTCCCAAAAGAGGCAGTGGCCGGGGACTTAACTGATACGTATATCTAAATTTGTCAATTCTTCCGGCAGAGAAGTATTCCCCGTAAAAACAATGTCATCAGGAGAAATAAGTAGACCTTCCTATCCACGGAGTTGTCGTCATCTTTTTCGTCTAGTTCTTGTTGTTAGGTCCTTTTTTTTTTGTTGTAACAGGTACGGCTGAAGAGAGCTGAGGTTCCGGTTCGTTGACGACTTCCACTTCTAAAGCTGGTTCAGGCACTTCGTGAACGTCTTCTTCAAAAATTCCCTGTGTGTAAACACATAGTCATCACCACGAGCATGAGATACTTCTTCGCTAGAATTTGTTTCCTGGTCCTCCTCACTATCATATGGAAGTCCTAGCGACATATAGTCTTTGCTGCTTGCCATTATATTATTTTAGAAGCACAATAACGACACGATTAAACTTTAAACAAATGTTTTCACTTACAAATAGCCTACAAAAATGCATCACATTTCTCAGGTCCACTGCATGATGAAAAATATATATTTCATATACACCTGTGGAAAAAATTTCCTTTGAAAAATACACTACACCAGCAACCAAAATGCTTTTTTTTTTACATTAACGCTACTAAAAAAAATAAAAAAATAAACATCATAGATTGCATTACTGTGAAAAACGTGCAGATACTCGGAGTAAATTTTTGAAATATAAACTGCAGAGCCATCTAGCGGTATATTGTAAATTACGATGGCTTCCTATTTGTCATGGAGGTAGGATTTGGGATTTCCTTGAAGTCGACATATATATGCCAGTTTTGCGCGAACAATACGTTATTGTTGACCAACACACAAGAACGAGTAGATCGAGTATGGTTTTCGTAAGTGCCTCGTATGGTTACGATACTGTAGCATGAACAGATTTGAATGAAAACAGTTATATATGTGCGTTGAATTCGGGCGTAAAGAGAGAACAGGTACGTGAAATACATCTGCTACTGTTACATTTCATGAGTAAAAAGGTCATGTTTTACATTAGCATAGTGTAAATTATGTGTTTATGCAGATAAACCTAGCGGAAACAGTTGGTGATGTCAGTACTCACAGAAATGTGTTTCTAAATGCAAACATATAGTTGAGTTTTAATATATCTTAAAATTTTGTTCCTCAAACAATGTAGACTGCGATAAACACAACACATCTACTATTAGGTAAATCATTTTAACTCTATTGTTCTGCAAACTTCGAGTAAAATACATTGGCTTTTATGGTGGAAACAATGTTATGGTCTCACGTGTGTAAATGTTTAAGCAACATGGGCACAAATACACATACTTCACGTATTTGCCTGGGCAGTATATGGCATGGCCACCCACCCCCTGCTATTTGTAACACTAAACAAGCATTGGAGCCATAGAGATAAAAAAAAATGCAGTTTTTTCAATTGTTACATGTGTGATAAGTAGCTTTGTTCCATTTGCCCTCTCTTTTTGTCCCTCGAGAGTCGCGAGAGTTGAGAGGAAAGTGACCCAGGCCAGAAAGAGTTGCTTCTCCAAGCGAACACTCTCGGGCAGAAATTTTGAGGAATCTAATTCCAGCTGAAGATTCGTCAGAAGATGAAGGTGCTATTGAAATGGCAAACATTGTTTATGCAAATTACTACTGCTATTAAGTAACCAGACTGAACTCGCAACCAGGCGGTAACATAAATATTAATGATGTGTATTATTACGACTTAACATACGACCTGTAGTAATAAATTAAGCATTACCAAAATATTCAAAATGCCATTCATTTCAACGTAAACAAGAAAATAACCAAAATATTTTTAACTTTTACATTAATTTGTTCACTAAAACGAGAGGCATATATGCAATACAATACAAGACTCTAAGCAGTACAAAATACTATTTATTTACTTATCGGGTGAAATATTAGCTTTGTTTAGGCGGGTTGTACCTTTTACAACTTCTACACCCAAAGGTGTAGTTGGGTGTAGTGGGTGTAGATGGCCACAGACCAAAGGTGTAGGAAGTGCAGAAAGTCCGCCTGAAAGCTTGGGTGTGATGAGTGTGAATTGTTTTGTTTACTTTCTGTGTTAGTGACATGGCAGTAAATTGTATATATTGCGAGATATTTTAATGCAGGTAAAGACAGATGCAGGTGATGAATCCGATGATAAACGTGCCGTTACAGCACCTACTTGAGCAAATCTGTATAGTGTTTTGATCGAATTACAGATTTTAATAACATTTTTGGTCCTATAACCTTTATGCAGCTCATTTCATGTGTCACGTCACACAACAGGTAGTTCTACTGGAAAAGGAACGTCAATTCTTAAATAAATTCTATTAGTTTTACGAGTTGAAATCATAATTAGGCTGTATTCGTTACATGTAACCCACAAATGTTACTAAAAATAGCAATACGAATACAAATTTTATTTTACACATCTCCCAGATGAAGCAGAATACAATTTTTACTACATTGCAGTTGTTCTGATTCAAAGCTGGAAAGCCAACTTCTTAAGACAACACAGCTATTTGTAACATGTTTCGAAAATAGCGCCGAATTCTGTTTTACAACTTCTACACCCAAAACTACTCCACCTCGCAGAGGTGGTGTAGCAGGTGTAGCACCCGAGTGTAGAAGTTGTAGTTACACCCGCCGCCAGAACGTTTTGGTTGCAGTCATGGTTGTAGTAATCAGAACGGCACTTCCGGCAAGAAAAGCGCGATGTTGCAGTTTGGTTGTAGAAGTTGCAGCTAGGTGTAGACCGCCTAAACAAAGCTATTACAAATCCATTTTCATGTACTACAAGATTTTCACCCGAGAGATTTGCCAAAAAAATGTATTTCTTCCATCATGTTTCTTTTCGCTCTTGCTTGAATTGTAAACACATCAGAATCCGCGCCAAAAACGTTTAGCAGACGATTTGCTCTCACAACTCCTCCTCGAGAGCAAGAGCATTGAGGGCAGGGCACGGTCGTAGAACAACAGGTCTGGACACTCGCCTATCTAACAATGTATTTTGCTTGACCCCCTTGTTGTTTGGCTGTAGTTCGTCAAGTTACCGAGAATGTCGTACTTTTTGGCGCTGTTTTCTGGGCGGTCGGACTCAAACGCTGTCCACTTTTTTCCATTGTTAAATTTATAAAGTAAATTAAGATTGCTGGAGCCTTTCCTTAAATTTG
>PNEQ01104909.1:0-15403 GCA_003012365.1 Medauroidea extradentata
CTCTTTCCCCCCTCCCCCCCGCCGTTTGTTTAGTAGGGAGAGTCCGAGCGATGAGAAGGGCGAAGCAGAGAAGACCAAGAGAAAAAGCTACATTTAAGGTGGTTCCGGCGGTGGCCGCTAGATGTCATAGCGCACAGCGAAGTGAAGCGCACCCTCGCTCTACGAAGGCTCGCGGCCAACTGACTGCCGATAAGCGACTGCCTGCGTTATATACGATCTAACTGCGCGCTGATAGCATACAAGTACGCGTTTGTGGACGGTTTAAGCCTATTTGCGGCTTATTCCCACACATGACTGATTTTCAGCGTGCACCATTTCCCTTAAGGACATCCCAGACTCTGTAGCGCCACTGCTATTCCTGTAGGTAGCGCGGGGGTAACGATTCTACTGCTATTGTGTACCGCTGCGTAAAATATCTTGGCCAGTAGGGTACAGATAATAGCAATGTTGCCGCGACAAGAGGCGAGCTGCCCGGCAATCTGTGGTGATACTGATATGGCTCTGGCGATCCAGTTTCATGAACAGTGTTCGTGGTTTGTACCGACTGTGTTATCTTAGATTGCACCTCAACACGGCCTTAGGCGTTTACAAAAGCCTCACTCAATCTGCTCGATAGAGGCGGTGAAATTATTGTAAAATTGTTTGAATACCTGGTGCAAGTACAACCTGTCACCATTGACGAGCCATTTGGAGAGGGAGGGAGGAGCAAAATTTTTATTTATTTATTTTTTTAATTTCATGTTAAAAATTAGTAGCCTAATATTATTACTGGTATAAAATTCAATCGAGTAGATTCTACGTACTACATTTCCGTAAGCGCTACTTGAGGCATAAACACACGCTTAAAAATAGTAATTGTACCGGATAAACGCATCGTCGACAGCAGCAAGGCCATAAGAGACGGGTAACCACTTTAGTTTTGTAACTCATAGATTGACAAACACGTCTTAATTTCTCATTCCTGTCTTACCACTGACCCGAACCCAGAATGCTTTGCACCATAAGCCCGCGCGTAACCAACTGCTAAGTGGAGGTCGGCCGATGAATTATTAAACTCAGTTGAATACTAATATAATACAATTCAGTATAATTAATTAGTTTTCTAATATCATAATAACACTTATAGTACGGTTTAATTTGAAAACTGCAGAGTGACTCAGGGTAAGACAGTGATTATTTTAAAACATATGCAGTGTAAAAGTTTATATTTCTTTTGGTTTTCACAAAACGTAGCGTATCCCTGCAATAATAACTAAATTTTACAGTCGTGAATATTTTTTCCTGCACAAAGAAAAGTACACAAATGGTGAGTGATTGCTGATATTGTAAACGTCCAGCTGTGCTGCCACAATAGTACAGGAAGGAGGCAGCGACAACGTCGGATCGAACACAGGAGATAATACCTTCGGATTTACCTGTGTTGCAATCGTGCCTAGAAACGCGATTGGTTGTCAGCATGCCTTGGCTATCGTCTATTCACCCTGTTCTGGGCAACAGCGTAGTCAGGATTTTGTATCGCGTGTAGGAGTGCCATTATTTGTAATATCTAGTAGCAGGCACTATTATGGTTGATCTTTAAATTGCTGCTTAGGGACTGGAAATATCTAGTTTCCTATTATAAGCAGTACTTATCATTACAAGGATTCAACAGTTTTGAAATACACATAGTGTTATTTAAATAGGGAAAGGTAATTTATCCCGAGAACCACCTTATTTTCAGGCTACGTGTCAGCAATTTCGCTTCTACTCCAATGTCATCAATGTTACTGTCATTGGCTCTTAGTACCTTAGAAGTGCTGTCCTATAATCTCAATTCACTTATACTTACTTGTAGTTATGATTTTTGTATATTTTCACAAGAAACATTCATTCCGTATTGTCATCAAGCAACTCGTACGTGTAGTTTCGAAATGTTAACTTTAGAGAATATTCTTCTGCAATTTTTATTTGATTAACTTACAAGGTAAAGTAAATGAACTTTACATCTTGTCGACAGCGTGGTCGTTAGAGAATATGAGAGACAACTTTGTACAATGACAGGAGCTGGGAGAGGAATCGGCGATGTCTTCAGTAAAGAAATCATCCCAGAACATTGGCTTGCAGCGATTTTGGGAAACCTGGAAAACTGAAATCAGGATGGCCGGAGCAGGGGATCGAACCCGGGTCCTCCCGAATTAAACTTTGCTCCGTCATTTGTTTGCAAAAAAGTCATTTAATTCCAGTGTAACCACCTCAATACATATATTATATCCTACGTTTAAGAATGAATATGACTGTAGTACCGATTTCATTGTCAATGCTACTGTACTGTTACCATCGAGTCACAATTTACTGGCACAAGATCTAGGAGAGAAATGTATTTTGTGAGTTTAAAATAAATGTTTTATTCATATTTGGCATAATTATAAATATAACTGCCGATAAAATGTTCTATATAAATTTCGGCACCTGAAATAACGTCAGTGAAGACATTACATATCACTACATAAAAATACCTAAATTTTTAAATATATTTACAATATTTACAGCATTTAAAATTTTTCAGTGTGTGGTTGTCACTCTTTCAATAACAGTTACAGTCGTGGAAATGAAACAGGATGGAACACACAAACACTTCAAAGAATAGAAGCAATATCAGACAACAGCTTGAAAATAGTTTACGACGCAAATCAGCAGTACAAGAAAACTGCAAGTAAATATGTGACAAATGTGACATTAAAATGAAAATTACTTTTGTGTAAATATAATTTTACTAATTGGAGATACGACTTCAACACTTGCCCTATGTAAATATGAAAAAAGTAGTTAATGAGCGAAAAGAAGATTTACTTGTTATAAATACAAATGTGTATGGGATTTTAATGTTTATTTTATTACATTTAGGACTGATATTTATGCTCATAGCGTCCACCTCCTTCTAGAAATAGTCTTTCCTAAATTCCACATAGCTAACAAACAAAGTGGAATGAAGTACTACATAATAATTGTTCAACAACATAATTTAATTTAATAGTATTTCTTTGGCGTAGTTCTATAAACATTTCCTGAAAAAAAAAAATAGTTTTATTCTACACGAACGCAATCATTTATGGCCGAATGATTTGCGAATTAATTTACTTTATGTTATGCTTTTAACGCATCTTGAGCAAACTTTGAAGTAATTAAATGCTACCTTGTCAAAGTAAGCTTTTAACAAGCATGGATCTGAAATAAATAGTAACACATTGTCTCTTGCCCACCAGAAATTGATTCGCATAACACTTCGGCCGTTGACAGTAGTACTTTACGTCCAGTACAAATTTAAATGCAATTCAGCAATTTCGTTTAACATGTTAGTAATATTAGTGAAATGTAATCACAGACAAAATTTCCTTAGTAAAAATATGACATGTTTCTATTGACACTTCATGTATAAAAAACAAGGTAAAAAGATCTTAAGCTTGCAACTTCCTCTTTTTATTGTAATTCATTTTTTCCCTCGATTACTTAACACTTTTCGCACATGTTCCAACTACTCCTCAAAATTATTTGAATACAAACAAATGTCGTCCAGAAAAGAGATGACAGACTGGTACGATGCCCATGCCACGACAGCCACGACACGAGGCTTGAATGACCGGGTTGAACAGTTTTGTTTAGCAGCCCTCGCTCCCTGACCGGTCGGCCAATCAGCGCCCAGCAGCTGCGCCCCGATTGGCCGGCCAGGCCATTGAACAACTGGCTTTCGTGGCTGGTGTAACATGAATCACAGTTATGGTTTTTTTTATTTTCTGTGCTCTGCATGGTTAGAATTTCCTAAAATATAAATATATGGATTTTCGTGATACATTAAAGTGTTGTAGAAGTTATTATTCTTTCCCCGGATGACTTCCGCGATGTATGTAGTTCTGAGCAACCGGTGTATAGTTTCATTGGACGTGTATCTGTGTTGGTCTGAAATTACTCTAAGATATAGAATTTCAGTAATTTTCAAAATTCGAAACCTAAGGAGGTGAAAAGTGGTGAAATGTGATGAAATGTGTTTTGAATTAATCGCTGATATATCTTGTACACAACGGGCTATTGACGTATTTTTCGCGTCCAAGAGCCAACCAGTTATGTAGTCTAAAAACAAGGGTACTTCGAAATTCAGTCTGTTAGGAGGTGAAAAGACATTGAATGTGTTCCAGATAAATCCTCGATATCTATCGAACCTGTCGAGATATATAGTTAATTTTTGTTTCAGAATAATTATTACAGAAATGATCGAAACATATTTTCAAGATTTTTAGAAATTCAAACTCTCAGTACTGTGCAGGTGTCATATGAGTTTTTAAATGTATGATTGATTTTGATTCGACTGAACGGGCTACCGTCGTGATTTGCAATTCAGTTGGATACTTATAGAAAATATGCAAAAAATGTGAAGTTAAAATATTTCGAAATTCACGACACCCAAAAGGGGGAAAAAGCAAAAAAAATGTTTTCCTTCAACCCATGATATCGATCTAACAAGTGAAGATGTTGACGTATTGTTCGCGTCAGAGTGATGCTTACGTAAGTATTAAAAAATTATATGTAATTTTTTTTTACTTTTTAAGATAACTGGATTATTAAGAATAAAAGTAAGTTTGTAAAGTTTCAAGGCAGACGATCCTAAAAGCAGATACGACCAGCGAGAAATAAATTATACATGAATTTCACTAACAGTAATATATCGTTATTGTACAACCTCTATAGGCCCAGTATATGAATATTTTACTTTTTAAATTAAATTTGTTTTCATGAATTATTTTGACGTCATGTACATAACGCAGTTGTTGGTAGCTCAAGTCTACATTCCGGGAGGTTCTGGGCTCGAATTCCGTTAAAAGTTGCGTGCGAACGTTGACTTCTGACGCACAAAAACTGCACGGCAGATCGAATTAGTGAAGTTTAAGTGGGTAAAATGGATTATGCAGTACACTTTCTACTTAGGTTCCTCGACAACTTCAGCTTATATCATCTCACTAATCTCAAGGTAGGGGCACCAAATACGTTTCCCACCAAAACTTTCTAATGACATTAAACTTCTAGTGAATGTTTTGAAAATATGTAATTGAGGGCACCGTCACCAATGGTTGTGCACAGGGTAAATCAGGGGTTATTCATTCGATTAACCGCTTACATTTGGAAGGCTTTTATATAAAAGGAACCTAGCAACCTATAATTTAAAATTAGAAAACAGATTGCAAAGTTATGTTGATTGTGTGGTGTTTGGTTCAATGCATTGCAGAAGGTAGTACAGGGCATATTTTGCATGGTTCTATTTATAGTCGCAAAATTTAAAGGTTTATTGCGTGCTTCGTGTACAAAACTAATAATTAATAGTTTAAAAAACTAAAATACACGCTTTAATATAAAACCACACTAAAAATTATAAAATAATTTCGTTAAGTTTTAAATAAGAATAGAGTAATTATCAAAAAATTCATTCTATTGTATAAAAGCGTGGGGTGCTTTTCTCATACATATGAAGGCGTGATATTGTTCACAACCGTTTAAATCATAGAGCTAATAAACAGTAGAGGGCGCATGAGGTCACAAAAGTGTGTTTTCAACATGCCTCGAGTGTTTCATATTATTTATAGACGTTTTACCGACTTAAAGAAGCAACTGAGCTGGATGAAATTAGTGGTGTGTCTTCTAGAATGCTTACAAATTCGTATAGCGTCACTATGCGATCGATCCAAAACCTAATTGTAAATACATAGCCAATATTTACTTTTTACGAAAATCAGATGGGTAAGAAAATGTGTTGTGAGCATTGTTTACATTTGTGATTTTGATATAAGCACACAATTACACTGTGTGGAAATTGTGGCATACTGCCCTGAATGTGCGTGTATTCTCATTCTCTGAAGGAAAAACGAACATTATGTGTGATTACTAAGAAATTTCATCTTCTGTCTTGGTGAAATTTCAAATCTCCCGCGCATATTTCACAGTAGTCATGTGACACGTGTTGAATACACAGACTAGTATATAACTGTTTAGCGCACGCTCCCTCTACCCTATATTTACTATTAAGATTTAAGTAGACCACATTTCTTACTCTGGCGACTCAAAGGTAAAGCTTACCTCTATTTTTTTTTTTTGCAACACTGTGGTTAGAGTCTCGTGTATTTTATCTTTTGCGTCAATAGAGAGAAATAAAAAACCCAATTATGAAACATGAATATTTAATTTAATTTTATCAAATACACTATATGCCAATACCGGACAGTTTGAGCGCTTTTGTGAGAATTTCTTATTGTGATAACTCACTGGGCCACCAGAAAGTAACACACTACATTTGATGATTTTCAGTTGTACGATGCGAACATAGAAATTTTGGGGAAAACTTTCTCGATGGAGTATTTTCAATGAATGCAGAAAATGAAATATATCAGTACAGTACTATAAATCTTATACAATGCATGTTGAAACAATAAATTGTAATAATTAAGCAAAAATAATACCGAAACATGCATTAGTAGCCCACTATACCGCTAGGTTATTGTTCGCCTTTTTGCTTGTGTAATTAGCATAGACGTGTCCGGTATTAGTTTGTAAGGTATTTGATTTTATCGAGGAACTAAAACGTCAATACATGAAAACAAATTAATTGAAACATTTTATTTTCTCGATTAGGTTTTATTTTCTCATGACTCTACTTTTAACAATATTCTGTGGATATAATATCTACAACAGTTGACATCGAAGCACACGTGATTACCAGGCAGCCATACCACAACGTCCAACCTAATATTCTGTCAATAAAATATTTTCAACAGTTGAGATCCGCTGATCTAGTGGGCCAGGCGGGCCAGACCATAACGATCAACACTCCGGGCATTCAGAAAAGATGTACAGATGTCGCACAGAAGGTGTGTCGTGGGATGGGGTACAGTCATGCAGAAACCATTTGTTGAACCTGATGGCTAGTGGCCCATTATCTAGCAAAACTGGGAAGATGTGTTGCAGAAAATTATGGTACGCAATACCGTTGAGCCGCCAGGGGAGGAAATGTGGCACAATCAAAATGCTGTGAACAATATCATGACTTCATATGTATGAGAAAAGCACCAAACGCTTTTATACGATAGAATTAAATTTTTGATAATTACTCTTTTCTTATTTAAAACTTAATGAAATTATTTTATAATTTTTAGTGAGGTTTTCTATTAAAGCGTGTATTTTAGTTTTTTAAACTATTAATTATTTTTTTACTTTTTAGTTCGATTGATCGTTAAAATAATTTTAAAAGTATTTTAAACCATATCAGTTTTAAGTTAAAACAATTAATATTTTTTGCATTTTCAGTCTTTAAACGAAGTTAAATTTCATAGTAGGTAACTAGGACACTAGACTTTTAGTTATATCATATCCAAAAAAACACAAAAACGTATATTAAACATATATTTCACATTCTTAATTGAGGTACAATACGAAAATTTTATGTTATCTGACATTTATATATAAGTGTGCAAATTTTTAATTTATTCGGACGTCTCCAAGTAGGTGGAAATTTTGTCCAAAGATAAAATAATATAAGCGTTTTAATGAGATGGCAAAAATAAATAAATTTTGAATTATTATCTCCAAGGTAATTCTCACGTTTTGAGAGACTGTAACATTTTACTAATTTTCAAATCCTTCATTTTCGAATCTCATAAAATCTTGAATTTCGTATTTAGATATTTACATAAGCTTCGTTCTTATCGAAAAAAAATCTCGACATCTGAATTGGTTTGGAAGATACGGATGATTAATTGGAAACACGTTTAATTTTTCTTTTGCCGGCTTTCGAGATCGAGTATTGAAAAATCCTTAACCTACTTTTTAGTTATTTACGTAAACTTCGTGTTAAGACAAAAACCATCTCAATATCTTAAATAGCTTAGTTGATACGGATGATTAGACGCTAACACGTTTTATTTTTTGCCATCTTTCAAGGATAAATTTTGAAATATCCTGAAATTACTTTTTAGGTATTTATGTAAGCTTCATTTTAAAGATAAAATCACCTTGATATCTTAAGCGGTTTAGGAGAAACAGAGGAGTTTTTGAAACCTCATTAAACGGTTTTGTACCCCCTTAATTTCTGAATTTCGAAAAATCGAAAAAAAATATGGAATATGTGTTTGCTTAGACAATGTTTTAAAGTAAAAATAATAATAATATCTCATCAGGCTGAAGAGTTATCGAGAATTTCGTGAAAACACATTCTATTTTATCCTGGTGATCCTGGCCAGTATACTAGGATAACTTTTTTACATTATTGTATTGACATTGGTCCTTGATAAGTTTGCAAATTTTTAATTTATTCGGACGCTTCTAAATATGTGAAAATTATGTTTAAAGATTCCGTTACATACTTAGATACAACTGAAGTTAATAAATACGTGTTAAAAAAAATCAAGAAATGTCGCTTGGTTGGTTTTATATAAAAGCCGTCCATTAAGATTCTATAACTACCTTACAACGTCAACATTACAGTGCTATAAATTAGGCTCAGATGAAGTCGCTGTTAGTGGCAGGAACAAACTTAAGACTACTTTTCGCGTGAACAGCTATAGCTAGTCATCCTGTTGCAGAGTTAGCTCTAACAGCTTTGTCATCCTAACACTTGATGACTGAAAACCAATCTGGTGTACAAAGAGGTTTTACAATTAAAGTAAATATTATCAGTCATGAATAATGCTCGCGAGGAAAGCCGCGGGGAACTGCTAGTATTTATATACTTAGAGGACCTAAGCCCAGCAGGTTGCTTAATATAACCGCATACTGCTGGGTTGCTCGGACAAGGGATAGTTTGGAAACGGACTGCTCATATGGGTCCGTGTGGTGGTCGCCTTACCGCATTTTAAACTGTACTGTGGTGTGACGGAACAAATGTTAAAACATCTTGCTCTGCTGTAGGAATACACTTGGCAGCGCTGTGCGAAGACACTTGGGCAGCGCTGTGAGAAGACACTCGGGCAGCGTTGTAATAAGACACTTGGCAGCGTTGTAGCATTACACTTGGCAGCGTTGCAAGGAGGACGAATAAATCTGCTCTGGCACCACACCTACAGTAAGACTGTACCGCTTAAATGTCGCTAGGCGTCCCCGGTGCCGTCTTCGGCGGTGGCATCCCCGGTGCCTGCTTCGGCAGTGGCGTCCCCTGTGCCGTCTTCGGCAGTGGCGTCCCCGGTGCCTTCTTCAGCAGTGGCGTCCCCGGTGCCTTCTTCAGCAGCGGCGCCCCCGGTGCCTTCTCCAGCGGCGGCGTCCTCGTTGCTTACACTGCCTGTGTCGCCGTCGTTGCCGTTGTCAGAGCCGCCCTTGCCGCCACCAAGTACTTCGTCAACGACTCCAGTAAAGGTCCTCAAAATATCTCCAACAGTTTTGCAAATATAATCAATAAACGGGTTTGCCGCCGCCTCAGCTGCAGCAGGCAGAAGTACTGCCACCACGCCGGCCAGAAGGAAGCAGAATGCCATAGTAAGCCGCATCTGCGGGGAAAATAGAAATTTTCTTTAAATTCCTGAGATTTGTTCTCACACACATAGTTACCGAGGTGATTTAAATTATAGAGGGTACAGGTCTTAGTATTGAAAGAATTAATGATAGAAGTGCTAAACAAATAGCTTGAGAGAATTGAGTGTTGTGTGCATAATAGATAACTGATACTCAAGTCCTTTAACGACTAAATCATACAATTGTTCGTTTATTGGATGATTTGAATAACTTCACTTCAATGATTCATGTGCTGATTTATAGTCAGTGGTGAGTGAGGGGAAGATGTATATGTAAGCGCCTAACAACGACGTTTACATCTCAGTTGCCGGTATCATGTATGAAGCAGCACCTCATGAAGTGGCACGGGGGACTCACTTTACATATTACTGAACAGAACAGTTTCACTATCGTAAAACAAGTGATATATCGTAGTGCTACCAAGGAAAAATACTTTAATGTCTCCAAATTTATATTGAAACAGAATTTTTTTAACCTTTTGTTAAAAATATTAAGTTTTGTATAACAAATTTATAGGGAGACGAATTACTGCCAATGTCTTTAAATATAAACATTACGTTTTATTATCATGGGCGTATTGATGTAGTAAATTGGTACTAGGAGTTTTGAAGTCTTTATTACATAGCGAGAGTTAAATGTTATCTTAAATTTTAAGTTAGCATTATTATATTGTAACTAAGCTTAAATATTTCGAATACAATTCGGGCAGTTAAAAAGAATATTATTAGCTAAGTCTCTATTGAAAAATTATCACGTAAAAAAAATATTTTAAATAAATAAACTCAGCATGATTAGAGGCGTAACAAGTTCCATAGAACCCAATATTTTTTTTTTTTTTTTTTTTCATAAAATGAGAACTTGGAGGTTATAACATACCACCTAAATAACGGATTTAAAAACATTTTTAATAAAAAATGCAGTTTTATTGTTTACGTCACAGAAATTATACACAAATGTGTGCGAGGTGGCACCGTATAAATTATTCTTTACGATACAGTTTGCGATAAAACAAACCCTCTCCCAACATTTATTCACGAGAACTGCAACGACGTATATTTTTTTAACGTAAAATCTTTTAATAATGTTTTTAGCACGGAGTACTGGAGGCTTCGTTTGCCGCAGCGGATAGATCGTTCGCCTCCGACCATGTCGATCAGGGGGTGATTCCCGACTGATCGACTCCGATATTTTGCATGTTGCAAACATTATGGATGTTGCGTTGGTTGTCGGTTTTTCTCGACGTACTCTCACTTCTCCTGTCTAGCACTTCGTTTATCCCGGTATCACTTAATGTCATCGCTCCAGGTTAACAGGTACCTACGGGCAACCAGAAGGAATTCTCGATCACACTTGTCGAGGCCCATGAGGTTTTATTTCCCTCGGAAGTGTTACTTATGTTGCCAGATTCTTGCGTTGAAAAATTACAGCCTTGATAATATGATATACAGCTGTTAACTACGAATAGTCACCTGATTTCAGTATTTATTTACAAATGTACCACCCACTTCTGTTCAAGTAAAAAAGTCTGGGGATGCATCCTGTCTGAGCCATAAGCATTACTGTTGCACATTCGTGTTTTTTGTGTTTGTAAAAGTTTCGTAATATCCTTTGTTTCCTATGTGCATCGGAAAATTATAGGTCATATATTATGACACAGTGCTTCTTTTTTAACAGAAATAGAATTTCATGCAAGTTAAATAATTAAAATCTTTCAAGTAGTTTGAAGCTTAAACTTTACGGTTAATCGCATTTTTCTAAGTTCAAACGAAAAAAAAAATTATTAAAATAAAAAGTTATAGACAAATATATTATAAAATAAAAACCAAAGTTGTGGCAAACATCCAATCTAAATGACGGTTGTTACTAAACGGCAACTAATATCTGCAAATTGTCGCGGAGTTGAACGCAGCGTCGACAAGACTAGTGATGGTAAGAAGGACAGACATGTTTTCTGGCAACTCGCACAATGAATGAAATGAGGTAATATAAGGGCGTAGCAGCGACGTAGTGTGACTGTAAATGGCTGAGAAAACCCCTACGACACTTGTTGCATGCGCCACCCTTTCATATGACAATTCCTATTTAAATAATTTACAACTGCCATTACCTGGGATAATACTGGGGGATACAGCCAAGGAAGACCAGCTTCTAGTCACGACTGAGTCAGGCATGAGTTGAAGTGTACGCAACATTTTATAACAGAATATATTTAATATAACACTTATTACTTAAATACTTACTAAAAATACTAAAATAATGATGTTACCTTTACGTTGCTCGTAGGATGTCTCTTCGTTCTAACCTTACAACAGGAAGTTTCTGCTGCTGATGGCTCATGTGGTTGTATTTGACCTTAAACACTACAAGTTTATCACGATTGCTTATCCTCACTACATATAATTTTTGACACAAGGACGGTCGTATCACATCTTATCTGAACCCCTCAGGTGCTTCTGTTGCTACAATCTCGTGAACTGAGGACGTAGGAATGTCAAATACACAAGAATACTATATTTTCAACATTAAATATTCAACACAATATAGTTACTAGAACATGGAATTTCGTAACTAAATGTCTCTGTCAGGCTTACTTTATTTTGCTATATCTCCAACATATTTAGCTGCCGGATCTAAATTGTTCGTTTTCATCATCATATTATACATCATATAATGTTTTCAGTTTTGCTGCGCGTGTTAAAATAACAGCTTCCACAACTTAAAAAATATCCGGGTTTGATACCAACATCGCCAAGCAATTGTGCATGTAAGCTGCTGTCATTAACTGTCCATCCACTTTTCAAGTATGGAGAACCACGCTGACATATAACTACACTTTGAACGAACAGCGGAACTTATGTTGGTTTAGTTGTCAGACCACTCGCCTACCATCTTGACGAACCGGGTTCGAGTCCCGGTGGTGTCATCCCGATCTTCGCTTAAAGGCGGGTTTACACGGGACCAGGGGCGTAATTTCAGGTTTGGGGGGGGGGGTGAAGATTTTTTCCGGCGACAGTGACCTTGTTGCATCTTACTTATAAATTATGTATAAATTAGAAATTTTAATAATAATACTACAGTATTATATGCTTAAGTTAGCATTATTTAAATAACAAAATTAAAAAAAATTTATATCATACACTTAAAATTGTAAATCCAGGGGGGCATTTGCTCCCCCCCCCTGCCCACCTAAATGACGCCCCTGCACGGAACGTGGGCCACGCGCTTGGCTATGGAAAGCGTGGAATACGCTTCGTGTAAACAGCTCAGGTGTGGTGTGCTCCAGCAGTGTGACGTCATGACAGGCGTAAAAGCTCCAAGCGTGAAAGAATAAAACATGTTTGATTTTCAGACGTGAAGTAGCAAGCGTGCAGATACGATGAGTGCGCCGCGGAGTCTTAGATTGAGCGACAATGAAACCATACGTATCATTGAACTCTAAAATTAAACCGTATTGTTCGACGTACGAATGAAAGATTATCTAAACAAAGACGCACGTGTAGCAGCAGCTAAACGTATTGCTAATGCGTTAAATGTCAGTGGTTTCAGACCGCAGGAAGTGATAGTGAAGTTTAAAAATGTGAGATATGCATATCACAAGAACTGAAGAAAATTGCAGACAGTCGAAAATCTGGTTGCAGCACTGATGACGTAATATTCACCGAAAGTGTGTTGGTTTTCAATAATGAACAGTTTTCTGCGAACATTCATTCTACAGAGACCTACACAATCAAACTTGGTAAGTAAAAATGTGCACAAGACAAATTATTTGAGTGTATATTTATGTGTATGTATATGTCAATAAATGGATTACTAAATAAACATCAGCCACACGTAAAAAGAAATATTTAATGCAAGTAATATATGACAAAGTTGTTATGGATATTTATATTTTCATTATGACAACAAGTATACGTAAAAAATAACCATACTAGAGAAGATATAACGTAGGTACATAGGTTATTAAGCCTCTGTTAGTGTATGTCAGTGTAACCTATTAATGGTTATAACTCATTAAACTTAACACATACTGTTGCCATTACCCTCGATATACAGGGTGTTCGGAAACTCTTTGCCCAAACTCCGGGAGGTTATTCCTCATGAAAAATGAAGTAGACATTGTAGTGGACACTTTACCGAAACGTGAATATTAAGGGCATAATAAGCCTTCGAAAATCGGGTTTGAAAACGGTATTTTGTCAAAATATCTCAAACGGTTAAGAGTAAAATAACGAATATTTGGGTGATGGTACGAATGAGTGCGATCGGTAACATCAAATAAGTACAGTCTTCAAACCACCCCCGTTCATGAAATGAATAGGGGTTGCTTTCTTAAATTCGCATAAATGAATGTTTTCGTGTCGTTGTGGAACATGAAATGTAGTCTACTCCACGAAGCACTCCATAAGGACAAAACATGTCCTCTTGTTGCAAATGCCTACATTGCACCGTTTACGAGTAAAATGCACACAACTGTTCTGTGCCTGGTAAGTAGGCAATAAGCGTCACATCCGCTAAGATAGGGATGTGTACCACGCTCACAGGCAATTACAACCTGTTATGCAGTTGTTGAAGCATATCACATACTGCACTGACATACGTTTACAAACAAAAACATGCCTATGCGCGACGCTGATAAAGTGCCAATAAATGTGGGTTAGACAAATTAAGTAAAGATTATTTGTAAGACAGAAACCCGTGAAGCCATAAACAAAACAGCCATTACTACATTGTGAAAGAATATCAGTACGGCATGTACGTATGTCGCTAATGCATAAAGGAATAACAAATTACTCTATGGGGATACACACTTGCACTGGGATAGCTCTAAACTGGTTGATTACATTCCGAATGTGGGCCTATGGACAGGGACATTGTGTTACCCAATGATTAAAATACTGGGATATGTTGAAATGTGTCCGCACAACGACTGAAAATCCAGGTTTGACATTGTTGCGGCCACAGTAGGAGCAATAAAGCACAAGCATTAAATGTCGTCAGGAATGTATACTTTATGGATCCATACAAAATTGGCTACATTACAGGAGGTGTTCGATATGACCTCCACCACGTTCGCAGCACAGCCTCAACCTATGCAATAGCGAGCCACGCACACGTTCGAAGATATCTGGGATATCTCGCACATTGCTGCTACAATTGCGAGTCTTGCCACCAAATCCTCCTCGTCCACAATTGGAGTGTCATACATAGCACTTTTCATATACCCTCACAAAAAGAAGTCCAAAGGATTTAGATCAGGGGATCGGGGTGGCCATGCAACAGGTTCACCACGGCCAATCCACCTGTCCCGAAATGTTGCATTTAGGTAGTCTCGCGTCACACGGGCGTAATGAGGCGGCGCACTATCCAACTGCAACCACATGTCCTGTCGTTTGTCCAGTGGTACATCGTCCAGCAGGTCAGGTAACGTACTCTCGAGAAATCTACGGTACATGGCACCGTTAAGGCGAGGTGGTAGGAGGTAAGGTCCAACTAATTCATTTCCCACCATACCCGCCCACACATTTACCGACAACTGCTGTTGGAATCCGCGTTGACGAAGAGTGTTTGGATTTTCGTAAGACCACGTGTGGCTGTTATGCGAGCTGAAAAATCCTTCACGTGTAAAAGATGCTTCGTCCGTAAACAACACGAACGATGGGAACCGCGGAAGGTCGTCTGTGCGCTGCACAAACCACTGTGCAAAGGCCAGTCGGGCTGCGTAATCAGCTGGCTGCAACGCATGTACTTGCTGCCAGCGGTAGGGATAGTGAGTATTTTCCCGTAGTACTTTCCACACAGTCGAATGGGCCACGTCCATTCGGTGCGCTACAGAGCGTGTACTTGTGGCGGGCATGTCGTCGACGTGCTGCAGTACTGCTTCCTC
>PNEQ01104910.1:0-15359 GCA_003012365.1 Medauroidea extradentata
TGACTTGCTGGCGGCTGTTACGAAACGCGTTTGACTACTGCAAGCCAGTAGTAAACAAGGAAATAATGCGAAGTGCTATCGCTTGCTACCTGCTTGTACGGTTATAAGCCAATAGATAATCGATTGTGGCCAGTGGGTGTATAGGACTGACAAGTCTAGGCTGCTGCCAGATGAATCCGCGAAATTGACGTACCTCTAATGATAGCTTATACCCAAAAGACTCCGATAGATATTTCCTCTCAATTTTTTGTTCTTAAGCACCAGTTTAGTATTTACTTTATGAACATCAATGCGGTGTTTACCTTGGGAGAGACTTCAGTGAATTGATTTGTGCTAGCGAAGAAATTACGAATAGTATTTTGGTTTTGTTCTTGATATTGATCAGGATCTTGCAGAACTCACGGAATTATTAACCGACTACTTTGCAAATTAATAAATAATTCAGTACATTGTACCACTTAAATGAACACGATGTATAATCACTCATTAGTAGGGAAAGAAACATTTCGCGACTTCGGTTACATAGACCTGCTGATAGAATCCAGTGTCCTATGTATATTGAAGATCCTTCTATTCGGTTACCGTCTGCAACTCTAGTGAGTAACAGCTGATACGCCAATAATCGGCTCTTGAATTCACACAGATCAGTGGATTCTAACGTGCAGGTTATCGAACTAGTAAAATTTTCATTTCCCCATTCATTAGAGACCCGAGAACTTTGCGAGTTAATTGACCTGCCGGCTGGACTCCTCAGTCCTGTGTCCACAATCCAGTGAGTGACCAGATGTTCATCTGACAAGGAAGCGTCGGAGTTTGCGAGTGTTTTGGCGGCTGGACTCCTCAGTCCTGTGTCCACAATCCAGTGAGTGACCAGATGTTCATCTGACAAGGAAGCGTTGGAGTTTGCGAGTGTTTTCATGCTAGTTTTCTATTGTCTCAGAGTCCTTAAGGACTAGTTAAATTAACAGTTGTTCAGTCATGAAAGTAAATCGTCTCTAAAGGGTTTCGACATCTTTTCTTCAAATGAATTCGCGATATTTTCGGGTCTCAATAAATCCTGTGCTTGGATACCTTCATTGAGACACTGTCATCTCGGCACCGATTGGCTGAAGGCTGGCCAATAATGAAGATTACAAGACACAATGGTAGCGTCCGATGTGTTATGAACCAATAAGACAGTGACAAGTGGAATTACAGCGACCAGTGCTACTGCATTGTCGTATTTATTACATGGCCGTGATTTTAGACATGGCCACCTTTCCAAGATGGATTATTTTTAGAGCCTTGATAATTTAGAAGATTTATCTGACAGCATGCTATACTTCTCAGTCCTATACATGCATTGTCCAATACTGAATATCCATTGCTAGGACCCGGTAGTTTTCGCGAAAAATGTTTGCACCACTTTGTTTCAGTGTCTTACGTGCGCACCTGCATCTCTGCATCGTGGTCAGTGATTGGATGCCGTAACATACAACGTCTAGAGGTTAAACCCGCAAATCACAGACGTGTCGTGTCACAGTTATCCATGTACTGATTGGCACAGTCAAATGAACAACAACTCTGCACAAACACACTCTGCCAATAATCATGAAGTTGAGCTGCTGGTGTGCACGTAAGACACTGAAACAAAGTAGGACAAAAATCTTTTCGCGAAAACTACCGGGTCCTATCCATTGCCTTCGTACCGTACATGCGGGTAACACGTGATAGTCCTACGAATTATTTTCTTGTATATTACTAGCTTGCAGTCGTCAAATGTGTGTCAAGACAACAACCATTCTCCAATCACAGAAGTGAGAGTGCAGCATACTTTCTTAGCGATCAAACTGGCCTAGACTATATCCACAAAACTCAGGTACTTATAATCAGTTTAATAACTCCAAAGACAATGACTAGAGTCACTAATTTTTGGTGGAAAGAATTTGCACCAACTAGTTTCAGTGCCATACCTACAAAGCTGCAGCTCTGCTCCGTCGGTAGTGTGTCATTTTACTGCGACAATAAGAATAAGATTACTGCGATACCACGTGTTTGCGATCTGCGGATAGAATCCCAAGACAGTGAGAGTTAAAAATATCCAAATCACTGACCAACAAGAAGTTGGTGCACAATTATTTTCACCAAAAATCAGCGTTTATAGGTATCAGCCATGAAGGGTCAGGGACGGACCCCAGAGGTGTTAGGGGCAATCGCCCTCCTAACCCCTCTCCCCTCAAATTTACAAATAAGTACGTGTTTTAAGTTATCCTTCGGCAGTTTTATGGCAGGCAAGTTGCCGCACCTGGTCCCATTGGGTCGACAGACCTAAGCGCCGCCGGCACGAGTAAGCCTACTCTTGCTAGACACCTTGCACCAGGCTAACATGAAGTTGGAAGCGCTTAACCCTCAAACGGATCACTATAATACGTCTCGAAAAAGGAGGGGGAACTGGCTGACGAAAAGAACCTGGGGAGAATCCCATCCCTGGGACTCGTCATCACCCATACTCCGTCTCCTGAGACCCTCCATTCAGCTGTCTCTTGGTTTGAGTCGAGATTCTATCTACACCTCTAATAGACTTTCCAGACCTGCTCCCAGGCACTTACGCAGCCTACTCGTACCCGTAATTGAAGAACAAATAAGCACGATGTAAAGATCTTAAAAGTGATCTTGGTGATGAACCGTTTCGGAATGACATTTGTTTATTTAACGGAAAAATGTAGACGACCACGCCGAAGGAGTGTCCGCTCGTCGTGGCTCTCCTCTCGTTGAAAGTTTTTGTGTATATCCTTCCCACCCCTAAATTTCATCGCTGGACCCGTACCTGTAAAGGTTAGGGATCATCAGCAACTGTGTGAGAAGCCATCGCAGTGTCGTTGGGCCGAGAATTATGGGGTTCAAGGGCAGCCGCCCACGTACACCTGAAGCAAGGTTCAGTCACGACTTCTGTCATTGTGACGGGGGAGGCTCACCTGCCACCTTCCCCTAGCCTCAACGAGACGATATCCGCAGCTTCCTGAAGCCGCTTCTCACCTCGAGGTCACGATCTCCTCCCTTCACGCTTTCTCTCCTCTTCGGTGATCGTAGTACAACTGCCATAAAACAGCTCAGAACGCAGAAGCGAAACTACCTCGCACATGCCTATCTCGAACCGTACAGCCCAATGACATAACGTAACTGGCCAGTATTTTAGCAGCATAATAATTTAATTTTTTTATTAAATGATCAGTTTTATCTCTCCATATCATTTTTTCACCACCTTCTTAAAATGGACCTGCAAATTTAGCGTTATTATGTGACTGCAGACTGGCCTACAAGTGATTACGCTCATTTGACTCCTGCCGTTGGCCGGTAGTTTGTGTGGCATAACTCGAAGGACTTTTTCGAACAAGTGATATATGGCCAACTGTAAAATACCCACTATCTTGTAATGCGGGCACACAAAGTACGAAGGCTTGCAGCCAATAACGCCAGGGAAGGAATGTGTTCGGATGGGAAGAGACCAGTGAATTACCGACTGTCTCCAAAGAAAGCGAAATTTGCATGCTATTCATTTTATGTTTAAAGTTGTGGTACTGCGCAAATTAAATTCACTAACACATTTTAAGTTGCATTACGTGTATTCTAAATTTTTCAGAGTTAATATATTTTAATTAAAGCACCCTTATAACATAAAATTTACATTGAATACAAAAAGGAAAGTATTCAAATATATGTGTTTTTTCTTATCGTATCTAAGAAGCTCGGTACTGGTAATGTCATGAGCTGTATAATATCTAATTTGACGTTGTTTTCCCGCTGATACTGCTAAGTACCTATAAAATAATTTTGACAGACCTATTTCCAAAACTTCGTTCCACTTTAGCCAACTACTGATAGGTAAATTCAGTAATATAAGTGCCTCAGTATAGTTATTTATTTTAATTCTATCTGTCATTGATTATAAGTTGAGATAAAAGGTCAGTGTTTATTACTCGTCATTTCTATTCTGTATTCCGCTCTTTTCTCAGCACAAATGTCGACGAGACCACTCATTTCGAGTGCGTAGTATATAAATAAACGCTGAAAACATCAATTTATTTCTACGCTTTATTCGAAATCAATGTGGGTAAAATACTCAATGATAATCCTAGAGAATGGTATTTTCCAACTTTGTGAGTAAATATTTATCCAGGATTACTAATACGTTACGCGTGATCTCTTGCGCCGCAGTTAAATGCACGAGGTTCCGGCGTCAGAGATTGTACCTCAAAAGTTCGTAACACTGGAAACAATTTTGTTTAAAATGTTGGCTAAAACTATTGTCTAGGATTTCTATTGTCTAACTTTCGTAAGTTGGCTTCAAGAAACCTACAGTTATAGACTAATGCATTTAGCGTTGAATTATGTACCATGCCCTCTTAAGTAATCATCTGTCGCCAATAACGTCAAACCAGCGAGACTTATTATAGTACAACATTTTTATCATGTGCGCTGGCAGCGTCGATGACTTACTAAACAAAATATAAAAGTTAAATTCATATTCTTAGATAATTTATAGAACTTTACAAAATTATTTTTAATAACATATATCACTTATTCTTCTTCATTTCACATTCCTACACTGAACACTTAACAGTACTTGTATTCCTACATTCCACAACGTGTTATGAATGTATGTAGATCCACTGATTTTTGGTGAAAAGTGTTTCTCATCAACTTGTTTCAATGTCTTGCTGTGCTCATCTGGAGCTATGCTTCATTGTTATTGGCAACATGTCTGTATGTAAAGGCTTCACTCACTTGACTGTTCCAACGAGAGTAAGGTTACTGCGGCACCACACGTCTGTGACTTGCTGGTAGAATCGCAAGACGCAGTAAGTTAAAAATATCCAACCACTGACCACGAAGCAGAGTTGCAAGTGAGCACGTAAGTCCACTGAAACAAGTTGCTACGATATTCTTTTCACCTAAAATCGTTCCCTCTAAATACACGCCTTCATCACAGATGTCTGGTTTAAATTATGTCAGTCTTGTAACGCTTGAAATATCTTATTTTTGACATTTCATACTGTGAAAAAAAAACTGAAGACCTGTAAAATTCGCGTTACTATTTGGTCACAGACTAGACATCATTACTTTGTACACACATGTACTCAGTCTATTATTTCACTGGACACAACATTTATGTGATGTTGTTTATTTGTGATAACCACTTTATACACTACTGGACACTCCAAAATGGAGAGTTTGATTACTGGTCAGAACCACTCACCATGGCAGACCATGGAATTGTGAGGAAGTGGGAAATTTCGAACGAACATAAGATAGCTTACAGTCAAATCTGCCGGTGGAAAATATTGCGAATTTTGCAAATCCCTGCCAATAACATGTTCCCCTTAATTCAAGTCTAACCTAGTCCGTCGCGCACGCACGCGAACACACACTTGAATGTACCATCCCCTATCTTTCTCCATCACTCTTCTCGCCGATTCACCGTGCCACTTGCTGATCGGTCCGCTGCTCCCGCGCCGTCTCGTCACTGTAGCCGCTGTCGCCTAACCACAACTTTCTATACACAGGTTAAACGCCAAACTATCATTCTGGTGACTCTATCTCCTGCTTTTCAGCAGTTATACCTCCCGCGATACGTTCCAGACCATTCTTCACACTCCCAGCTTAGCGATGACGCTGGCCGAGTCCGAAGATTCTAGCTGGCTGGACCAGCTTCCATGCACGTCCTGGAGCGCGCTACCCAAAGGTAGCCAACGATATCGGTGAACGGATTCTTCTCACCCTGACAACTGATGGTGTAGGGCAGATGACCAACTAGACTTAACTGTCATTAGTTCATTATGTGATTCCATTGAACATTGTAGTCTCTATAAGATGACTGTTGCATGTCTGACCGCTTTACAGGTGGTTGGTCACTATACAGTGGAACATATAGTTAACTGACAGCAGTGACGTGGTGTGGGTGTGTTACAAGGCAAGCTGATGTATTTCGCGACGTCTGTACAAATCCGAGAGTGACCTATTAGAAGTGGCATCACACTGGTGCCTCGCCACTACCGATATTCAGCTCATGACCTCACAAAGTACAGCTTTCGTTGCAACACACAATCGGTACGCCACTGATAGAAGTATTCTCTGCGGCAGGCCACGTTACTGTCGGCCAACGTACAGGACATGTCGAACGAGACTACAACAGTTTGGACTCTAGACTACTGCCACAAAATAGCGGGAATTTTACACATCTCTACCCACTGTGGGAGGCTGGGGGTGTAGTTATTATATTATAAGGGCACCACTGAATGTATCATTTAGGCGGGCAGTCGAAGAGAATCATGCAAACTTTTTTAGTGACTTGTAGCTAGAGTTTACAAAGAGCCATGATGAACTTGCGTGGTTTGCCCTTACCATCTTGTGCTACTATGTCTAAACCACACAAAAGACTTCCTGTCAAGTGGTCACCATAATTATATGTATGAGAAGAGTTTCAGTAAAATGATTGCTTAAAATGTATGTAGCAGTAGTCAACTGTCATTACCTAGACATAAGTTTACTTTGCAGCTCTTCGTAGGTGAGCAAGTGTATTCGAGAATTTAGAAGTGAATGTGTGACTCAAAACGTTACTGAAGATTGTTAAAGCCTGCCTGTGGATATTGAAATGCATTGTTCATATAACATAGAGACGTATTTACTTAGCTACGCTTGCATAAAATTTATTCATATTCACACAACAAGGTCGATGGCAGAAATTTCTGGTCCCAGCATACATATAGGATTATTATCTGCTGTCCACTTACAAACTTTACACATAAGTACGAGAATTTTGCGGCCACCTTCAGCTGTAGGCCTACCTATAGATTCTCCCCTTCCCCCGCAAATTTTCGCAGGCGTTGAAACACGTGGATGTCACTTTGAAAATTGGTTAGTACACTGTAAAAAAACTTCCTAAACACAGTATGGGACAGTTACTATACTTCTGCCTTGCAAATACGCAAACTTGTACACTTGTTACAATACAAGTCTGTTAACTTCAGTATATATGTATTTGACTGTTTTATAAAAATGTTTTCGAGTGCTACCATGGATGTCTGGGAAAATATTCTACCATACCTACTTTCTTAGTGCTCCTATACGCACGTGTGGCAAATTTACTAACTATGTTTTTAAAGTGTAGTGAACGCAATTTTTATAGTAGTATATTGATGACGAAATAACCATAATATTACTAGGCAGGGTGATTAAACAGCAAAAAGTTTAAAATTTTTGTTAAATGTATGTGCGTGTATGTATATATATATATATATATATATATATATATATATATATATATATATATATATATATATGTATACATAAACACATGCATACATGTATGTATAACCTGCCCGGTTGCGGTTTTGCCTCCGCGTGGTAATTTTAAAGGAAAAATTTTACGATGGCTCATCATGTTCGTGAGGTATTTAGGACATGGAGAAAACACATTTTACGACTTTTCACCCCCAAATAATAACGATGCCCTGACAGGTTTATGAAATATCGAGGATTTCGGACCTCTTTTCAGCCCTTTATCTGTCTACGCCGCAATGGGAAGTCACACTTAAATTTACATACTTAAATAGCACGGCAGTTACCTGTCGCCTTACCTTACATTTAATTCGATCGCCAAAACCTCCTACCAGTATTCGAAACAACTACGCTAAGATATGTCGTCAGAATTGTAATGATATTAAATTATGTATAATACCCGTACCCGAAGAAGTATACTTATCAACAGGAAGGCAAAACGTAACAACTTTTCAGTTATTTCTCCTTGGTCATGTCTACTTTTCGGGATTTTTGTAACATTTTACATCTTCTCTCACTCTAAATTTCTGAATTTTGAAAAGTAATTAATTAGGTTTTAAGTATTTACGTAAGCTTCATTCGTATTTAAAATCATCTCGATATTCGACAGGTTTAAAAAATACAGAGGATTAACTGGAAATACATTTTATTTTTAAGGCCCTTTGGGGTTGAATTTAGAAAAAAAAATCCTGAAACAAATTTTTATATGGATATGCGTAAACTTCAGTCTGAAAATCACCTCAATGTGTAATTGAGTTTTAGAGTTATCGAGGATTTATTGAAAAGGAATTTTATGGCTTTTCACGTTACGTGTGTGGTCGCTTCGAAGGATGATTGTCACTATACAGCGGAACTTTTAATTTTTGTACAGAATCTTTCTCTGAGGCAGGCCACGATATTATCGGCCAATGAGAGACGTCGAACGAGACTACAGCAGTTTTGACACTAGCATGCTGGTAGAGAATAATGTAAATTTCACACGTCCCTTGTATTTAGGCGGCTGTTCACTCTTACTAAAGTGTTCTGAACCAACAGCAAACAACATTAAAACACGCACTAACTCCTGCACTGTATTATCAGGTACGTAACTGGCTACCAACTGGTAAAGCTGTAACCAGTGAACAAAGTACCCGATGAGAGAATGTACAAAAGCGTGTGGATTCCAGCCGAGAGGTCGTTGAAACTGATATATACACGGGACTCTAGACTTATTGTGCAGGTAAACTTCCATTGTATTACGACAAGCTGCAGATATTAAAGTTGCCGTCTGGGTGGACATTTTGAGCGTCAGAGGTCTCGGAGAACGGAAGCGGAAAAAACGACACAGCACGCGTATAGCGTTGCCGATAGCTCACCTCTACGATACAGCCACTAGCAACACTATAATTTCATGACGTAATATTGCAATTAAAGGTGCACTGTAACACGCCCTATACTTTTTTTAATTTAAAGATACTTCACCAAAATTTTCATAAATAAACTGGACCGCACGTATACCTATCTTTACAAATCTCGGACGCGAGAAAAAAAAAGCTTTAAAGATTGCTAGCATACCTGATATGAGTATACAATACACCACGTTACGTCCTTTCAATGATATTATTACATTGTCATTATTATTCACTAATTTAGCACCAACCTGTTTCAATGTCAGTTCTGCTTCACGGTCAGTGATTCGATGTTTTTAAGGCGCCCGCCTGGTGGCCGTGTGTTTGTGTGAGTGAGGCACGGTGCCAAGGGCGATGTTGACTGGCTCATCTGGTGCGGTATCACCTCTACCACAAGACATTGAAACGGCGTGCACACATTCAGTGGTAACCCCGTCTTTTTATTCCTGGAAAATTTTAAGCAAAGCCCTACACACTTTTCTATTGTAGTTTCACACAAATTCCTCGAGTAGTTGTTAAGTTATAATATATTGAAAAGGCTGATTTTAGCTATTTTGAGGGGCTCCGAAATTATCTTTCTAATAAACGTGATGTTTTGAAACTGCAATTCCAACATCGTTTGAAGGGTTTGTGCTTTTCCGTAAATGCACACATTATAAACACATTGAGAAGTTTCTCAAGAAAACTCACAAATCGCAGACGCATAGGATCGCAGTAACCATTTTCTCATTGGCGTAGTCATGTAAGCGACGCCCCTAAGCAAAGATCCACTGCCAATAACTCGGGCCATGAACTTTTCACGAAAAGAATTTTGCCCCAGTTTGTTTCAGTGCCTGTGCACATCTACACTTTTGCTTGATGGTTATTGGCAGCGTGTCTATGTGAAGATCCACGTCTCATTTGACTGAGCCAATTACAATAACGTTCCTGCAACACCACACTTCTGTGATTTGCCGGTAGAATCCCAAGACTCGTAAGAGTCAAAATAGCCAATCACTGATCACGAAGCAGAAATGCATATGTGCACGTAAGGCACTGAAACAAAGCGAGGCAAAACACTTTTCGCGAAAAACAGGGGTCCCTAATGATTGGGCATGCAATGAGTTGCTTCTTCATTGTTGGCTCAGAGCCCTAGACGAGGTGTCAAATTAGTCAAGGGCCAGTAGCGGAAGTGAGGCGAACTTAAAGTACTTTGAATTATAGCCTGTGCCCATATGAAAAAGCGAAATTTTCGGGTATCTACTTACTGCGATTGGCACAATCAAATGAAAGACGTCAGTTGACTAAGACGCGCTGCCAATAACCATGGAGCAAAGCTGCAGATGTGCACGTAAGGCATTGAAGCAAAGTTGACGCAAAATTATTTTCACAACAAGTAAGTGGCTCTAGACATCACTCCCGCACGATGGAACAAACTCCTAACCACCGAAGCTCTTCAACCCATTCAGTGACCTGGGCAGGCGTGAAAATCGATTCTCAGAGTGGACAAGGATTATAATCTCCCGCTTCGTGCGTGATGGGTTCTAATCCTGATCCGAATTTACGATAAGCTTCCTCGTCATCAGTTCCAGAAGGTTAAGTATCAATTTTTTTTTTCCAGGTGTGGGCCTCGATTGGTTCGGGTTTACAGCGATCCGCCGGAAGGCGTTCGGAGTAAGTCGTTACAAAAACCGGCAGCGCTGCGAAGCAAGCGGGTTGCCACTTTTCCTGCCTACGGCGCGTAGTTCAAGCGAATAACAACGAGCTGTGTGTCCCTGTCAGTCGTGATTGTGAAGAAAACTTTTACAGGTTTCAAACTTGTGATAACACAGGAGGCTGTGGCCAGACATTTAGTTGTTTTACTCTTCGTTAACTACTATAAAACTTTATTTTTCAAACGTATGCCTCATTACGGACTTACACAAATGTCCAATGAAAATAGTACCTTATCGAAATATTTTCTTGCATGTTTATTCAAGCATTATTGCTCTAAAATTCCTTAGGAGGACATGGTACATAATTCAGCTCTAAAATCATCAGTATAAATTTGTAGATATACGAAGCCAATTAAAAAAAAAAACAGCAACCTTAGACGATATGTTTCATTAACTTTCTAAGCAAAAAATATTTTCCTAGTACGTAACGTATTTCTGAAGACCACGCGCTGTTGCCGATAACCCGTACAGTTAATTATAGCCCAACAGATCACACTTAAAAAATTCGTCGTTCTGGGTAAATGTTTGCTCATACGTTGGCTAATAGCGATTTATAGATTTGTTGCTTTGTAGTTATTATTAAATGACTTTCAAGCGTGTATAGATCTAAATGAGTATTTTTAGCTTTTACTTATCTACCATTCACTCTTAAGGCCAGGGGTTCCAATTTATGTTTTTTCAGTTTATTTTTTTAATCCTGAAAAGGAGAAGATTTCGAAAAACCGTTACATAGAAATGTTGGCAATTGTTTGTACTGTGTAGCCTATTTTTTTTTCAAAACATAAGTTTCTACAAATTACGCTTAATTTTCGACTTAACTAAATTATTTTACAGTTAATACTCAGCCAAAATTATAAAAATTAATATTTTGAAAATAATAAGCTACACTGTACAAGTAATTGCCAACATTTATATGTAACGGTTTTGCGATATCTGTCCCTTTCATGATTTAAAACTTACTAAATAGCCTAAATAGGGACCAGTGGTTTTAAGTGTTGCATATTCTCCCAAGTTATCGTGTTTCACATGCATTTTTAGGTTTAGTTTTGAGAGATGGCGAGTGATGATTTTAGTCTCGTGTACTTTTCACCATACTTCTTGTTCCAGATTCATTTTTTTTAAACTGAACTACGCTATAACTATAGATGATGGTTTATCGCGGGAAAGCTTGACTGTTTGCTGCTGGGATTCAACGCACGTTTAGCTTACCAGAAGATAAATGGCTTTCGCTTGTACGTAGAGTTGTTGCCCTGTTTGACTGAGCCAATGAGAATCCCGCTATTGTAATATTTGATGTCTGTTATTGGTAGAGCCACGATTTTATGGCGAAAAGATTTTTGCAACATTTGGTTTCGATGCGTCATGTGCACACCTGCAGCTCTGCTACATCGTCTGTGGTTGGATAATTTTACCCTCACTTGCCTTGGCAAATTATAGACGTACAGACTCACAATAATCTTATTCTGATTGGTGCAGTCAAATGAGAAACGTGTCTGAACAAAGACACGCTGCCAATAACCTTGAAACAGAACTGCCGATGTGCACGTGAGTCACTGAAACAAAGTGAGGCAAAAATCTTTTCGCGACAAAATCGTGGCCCTAGTTATTGGTCTAGCGACGGCAACGTTGTGCCAGGCGTACACTCTAAAAATAGTTAGTAAATATGCCACACGTGCGTATAGGAGCACTAAGAAAGTATAATTGTTTCCCAGACATATCCAAGGTAGCATTCCTAAACTTTTTTATAAAACAGTCAAATGTATACAGAAGTTACCAAACTTGTATTGTAAGAAGTGTAAAAGTTTGCATTTTACAAGAGGGAAGAATGGTAACTGCCCCATGCTGCGTTTAGATTAATTACTTCCGAAACATTTTAGGAATTTTTTTTTTACAATGTACATCGCCCAATAATATGTGTCGCAATACAATACAGTGTTGTCAAGGGTATGTTGGCACAAATCATTTTCGCTAATTACCACCACCTCAAGCTATAACGTAAGACATGTGTTGATAGAATTGCTTGCGTCTTAAGCAACTGTTTTCTAGAGCTGTTAAGGTATGTGAAACCTTCCAGGGCAATTTATCAAAGTTCTACACCAAGCAGGGTAGACTACTACACACACGTATTTCATCTATACTAACTTTAAATAAAGCATGGAAGCTTTTTCTGTGGCTAAATACGTACGACGAAATTAATTTTGTTTCTCAAAAAGTAATAAATTTGAGATGAGAACTGCCTCTCACCCTTAAGGACTCCGGCTATCTGGAACCGATTTGCACATTGGAGTCTGCGATCATTTTGTAGGAATTTTGTTATAGATTTACACAGGTCGTTTCTGAAATACTTTTACAAACACGGAGAATGTGTTCCTCAAACCAAAACAAGAAAATATTCGATATAAAAGGCCCGAAAATCCTTAGGTTTGTGTTACTAATGAAAGGTTAGTTTAATGTGTCGGAGACATAGTCCAACAATATAGTTTTGTAACCGGTAATAAAATTAAATGTTGTTAGTTAATGGTCGACTTGATATGAGGTGACGTTTAGTAGTTTACGAACCTGTCTATAGAATCACTGCAGTCTGCCATGGAAAACAAATAGTAAATAAACAGTTGATATGTAATAACACACATATATAACTTATATATATATACATACTGTATATGACCGTGTTTATAATGGAATAGTTTACACGTTCCACGACAACACAGTGAGAAAATTCAATCGTTTTTAGCGTCAATTTACGTACAACGCTCTTTCGCTTTCTTCATACAGATGATTCGACAGATATTTTATCGACGCATACCAATAAAATTACTAAAATGCTAACTGCGTCAAAGCCTGTATCTGGAAGACAAATGCACGAAAGAGGCCAATATCATACTTCTTACAATATATTTAAGTCAGGAAACCAGTTAATAAAGAACAGATGTTAGACTTCAACAACGTCTACGACAGCGAGTGTTTTCAAACTCACGTGGGTCGAACACTCTCCTCGCGCGCAGATGTCTGTTCGGCCAGGACGTAGGCAGGCAAAACGTGGGCAGCAGCTGGAATGTAGGCAGGGACTTCCAGTAGACTGGACCAGCATCTGGAGGAAACAAAACAGTCCGAATTCCAGCCATTTTAACGACATAGCCCATTAAGATAGAATTGAAAAATTAAGAGGGAGAGGGGTCGCTATCTTAAAGTTCTGTATTTTGTCTTATAACGTTTCCTTTTGGGTAAATTTATGGAATTTTTAACCAAACTGCATGATATAGTACAAATTGATATAATTTTAGACATTATAAATCTTTGTTTGCCGTTACTTTTGTTAGAGATATATAATTTCAGTTAGAAAGTTGTGTATACTTTCTTAACTGCAATTAGATATGTAACAACAGTAACGGCAAAATATTTTCAAAAATTTATGTATTCTGTGCTGCAGTTAGGTTAAAGTGCCTTAAATTTACCCAAAAGGAAAAATTAAATACAAAAAATTAAGATGGCGAACACAGCTCCCTGTTCTAGTTAGTTCTCCTGTAGGTTAAGAAGATAATGAAATTTCGAATTTGGAAAAGGCCGATTTCTGCCGGTAGAAGCACTGGTATAGTTAAGGAGCTAATTTCATGCTGACGCTTATGGAGATAACTTCGGGTTCAAAACAGAAAATTCCCGAAGAAGGAAGTTACTTCCTTAAGAATGCTCAAGTGTGACATTAATAATTTTATATTTCTACTAAATAATGTTAGTTTTGTAGACGTTACTAGTGATTACATTATTGTCTAATGAAAAATTGTAAGCATGCATAGTATAAACATAACGACGTGTTGAATGCCAAAATTTGCATGTTACGGGAGTATACAATAAAAAATCTTAGACCGGCACATAATATACCAACTAGACGTGCTCTGTCGCGGATTTCGAGTGTTAGTGAGACAGGTACTTGTCACATTAAAATTAAAAGTGACATTGCTAATGTGGCGATTTTAAAGAGCACACAAACGGCCTTAATCGGCAGTTTAAAACTGACACCTTATCGATACCAACGCACCTAGCGTCGGAAATGATCCGTTGCGAAACGAATTACGTTGAGCTTCTTAGTATATAATAGATTTAAACTTAACCAAATATTGCTGCGTCAATTACACCAGCAACAGAACACGACGTAGCCGTTGGCCAAAGGGTTTTCTCGGGGTATAGGCACTTCCCCCACTCTTCGTGTTTCGTCACTGTTCCATTGTTAGGCCTTACTTCACGAAATCTGCCAAGGAACAGCCGACGCCTATTGGCTTCCAGGTTGGAAGTCTTGTCTCTCGACTTGTAATGCCCGGCCCTCGGACTCATTCCATACTCGATGTCACACAAGATGCCCTGAAACAAACGCACAATAAGCACCCACGCGAGTCCTGGACTGAATTGGAGAAGAAAATGTTAGTGGCAAAATGTCGTACTACGACATTTTACTTGTATAATGTGGTGACATAATACACAGTCAGTCCAAAAATGTGTCTCATTGATATCTTACTGATATTACTACCACAGTTCTGATGTGCATATTATAAGTGCAGATTAAAATCCCGAGCAGTACAAGCATGATCCTACATTTACTTGACGTAGCATCACTGTAAAAAAAAGTTAGTAATGTTACTTGTCATATGTATGGTAATATTCCCAAACCTTGAGAGGGAAATCTGACTTCCGAATGTGTGTGGAAATTTCCGCATGGTAGTGTATTCGCCACACTAACAACTCGGAAGCTTCGCTCGCGAGTTATAGTAATAATAAAATCGTCTTTATTAGGCGCAGTTAAGGCATATATGCCTTCTCTTACACTGAACCCATATTAGGTACATACAACACTTATTTTAGAGATTAAAATTAAAAGAAAATAAAATAAAAATTAATAGCAATAAACTATACTACCTAACTAACAGTAATAGCCTTAATGTTTACAAAAGACAGCCACGCTGAACAG
>PNEQ01104911.1:0-15403 GCA_003012365.1 Medauroidea extradentata
TTTTGTTAAGTCATAGTCAGATAAAATGAAGAAACATTACAGTCAGGCCGAGCAACGTCTCACTGTAGCGCCCACTTCACGTCACGCACTACGTAGCCTAATTAATTAGTTGGCTCGGTAAAGCTTCGCGCCGCTCACGGTTTTTAACATTTTGGGCACATGGAGAGGATACATATAGACATATATGGTATCATTTTATGCAGGAGACATCTGCCTATTAAACTAAATCAAAAATTAATTTAAAGAACTATTTTGGTATATGCCAGCGACAGTTAGACAACTTAAAAAAAAAAGCAATTTAAAATTAATTTTTTATTTTTTGAGGGTCAAAATTGGATGTATCGGATCTAACGACATCATCGATCTAACGACACAATTCTCGGGAACCATCGAGTGTCGTTAGATCGAGGTTCTACTGTATGTATCTAGAATTCGTAGGGCTCACGTACATCAGATATGTTTTCTGTCACACACTGCCGGAATAAAATCACAAACTTATGACCATGCTCAATATCAATGCATACACGTGCCCGAACTTGTTACTTCGAACTTAATTTTGTGCTGCCTCTAAAACACAGTTCACTACTAGTGCGCAAAAATAAAGCAACTACCAATGTTGGTGTCTCTTATTTTCCTGGCAAATAAGACAATTGCCTGCCCATCGGACAAGTGAACAATTACATTCACCCGTCCAAGCTGACTTTTGTGTGTCTCGGGCATGCGTGCTAAAATAAATAAATATATAAATAACCAGCTACATTCGTCAAACTGATTACATTGGCCTGCAGTGGCCGCCAGTGTAATCATGTTGACTGCTGGCGCATGCACTCTTGCTGCACGCCCACATGAGCGAGACACCGTTGGGGCGGCCCAGCTATAGATAACCATACTTACATGACGCAGCGAAGATTTTGGCCCGTTTTGACGTAGCGAATAGTTGCACCCATACTTGTTGGATATCATTGTAACCAGCGCATACTTACCTGTTAAAATAAACCTATATTTCCTTAAAATATTGTACTACTTTATAATTAAATAAGATTAAGTACAGTTTTAATGCAATTTTTGGGTTTAGGGGTCAGAATCGGCCAAATTCTGCTATAGCGAAGACACGGCTATAGCGAAGTTCGAACACAGAACCGTGACATTTCACTATAAAAAGACTCTACTGTAATTTCAAAGTTGATATTACAGATGCAAAACATGCAATTACAGCAGGTCGAGAATCAAAAAAGGTTTATGTAAAAGCATGTCAAACTTTCAAAAACATATTTTTCAATACATAATGAAGACTGAAAACGTGTGATAAAATAGTATCAGAACCGAAAACCGAGAACCAAATCAGGGAACCAGAACTGGCAAATAGTGGAACCGTCCCATCACTAAGAAATTAAGTACAGTGGAACCTCATTTTAACAACTGTGAATAGCAACAAAAACAGTCTTTATACAAAACTTCTGTCTCATACTGAAAATGTCATGTATTATAGCAAGATGGCACACATAGAAGTTTTGTTATACTAAATGTGTTATAACAGTGTGGCTATGGCTAGCAAAACCTTTAAAAAAAATTTCCTGACTTTTCCAGGTCAGCTGCTCTTATTTCTCTGACGAACCAATTATCAATAAAATTAACCAGCTTGTATATTTGTGACAAAATTTTCTTTTTTGAGTAAATATTAAGAATCGCTACTCATCATAAGTTTATTTACAAAAACTGTTTTCAGGAACGTTATAAGTAGTGCTACGTAAAAATCCTTTTGTTAGGTTGTTAGGTCTGGTAAAAATTTTTTTATGTACGACTACTTCTAATGTCTCTAAAAGGCTTACGTAAAATTTTTTGTTAGGTTGCCTAATTTAGGTTAGGGAATCAAATTTAATGTTTGTAACCTGATTTAAATTAAAACTACCATAACCTAACACAACTTAAACCAACCTAACAAAAAAATTACGTAGGACTACTTATGTCTGTAGAAACATTTTTCATAATAAACTATGTCTAAAATCAATAGTTTGGCCAGTAAACAATGAGTAGTGATACTTAATATTTATATTTTTTTGTGAAACTGAACACTACTAATCAACATAACTTTACCCTGCAGAAATTATATCATATCTTCATTATCTATAAAGCAACAAAGTCCTAGGAATATTCAAATACAATAATTTTCACTTATGTCAATTCACTTTCCACTTTTAAAATGCTGATGTGAAATTAAGAAAGAAAAGCTCTTGATACCAGAATAAAAGCATTTAATAAGTTGTCTAAAAACAGATGTGTAATACCTGGTCACTACACCATCAATCTTTGAATCCCAAAAACATACTGTAATGTGCATCTGATGTTTTTGAGAAACTTTGTTCAATGATTCGTCGAAACAAAACTACAACTTTCTTCCCCTCTAGCAATTGAATCATTTCATCCATGAAATACGACGCAAGACCAAATGTGATGTAAAAACCTATCTTATCTCGCTGTAAATGAAGTTTCTTTGCTGTGACACTAATCTGGATACAGTACATTGTTTCACGTGGTACAAATTTGAAAAAAGCACCTAAGCCTACCTTCACAGTTAAAACTCCCAGCCTAATTAAGGTTTTCGGTCTTCAATGTGGCTCAAAACGGAACGCCGGCCCATGTTGCTTAAAAAAAATTTAACATTGCACAAATTGCACCTTGCAGAGTTACCACCAGGATCTTCTTCCCGATTTATTTACTAGTAGTAGGATCGGTTAACCAACACAGTCTCCTTTCCCTGTCATGACTGATTTCCCTAAATTAATTACGTTGTTGAAATAACACACATTTTACGTACATTTCTAGACATTTTTAATGCATTTAATCATTTTCATAAACAAACACGAGATCACGTAATGCAGTAACTTTTTAACACACCTTTTGTCACTGCACCAGCCAAAAACTTCAGGCGTGTTTCACCATTACGCAGTACGGTAGATAAAATACAATTTAAATGTAAATCCACAGATTTCAGACATGATGAGAAGATATTTATACTCGCACGAACCATAGAAAAAATATTCGCGCCACGTCAAGTGAACAATAAACAATCAACGAACGTATCAACATGCCACACGTTAAGAACACAAGCGAACTGAGAATTCTATGTTACCAAGTCCACGCCTTTAATTTCTACTACAGTACGAACTCTTGGGGGAAAGACCACAACTGTTTAAAACCCACGCTAACTAAAAATTCATTCAAAATTCACGACACTTTGCTAACAGTACGCAAGAAACACCACTAGAGAGTAATTTTTTACCATTGTGGAAACTTGAAAACATCACAACACATTGTCAGGTAAACTATTGGTCTGGCAACACTGACGGGAACCACTAAAAATTCTGGTACAAAATGACAGAAAAAATTGTACTTGAGACTAAAAACTGGTACCACGCGTCAAATTCACTGTTCCACACAACTACTATATCAGTACGAAAAATTATTATGGAACGATAAAATTGGTACATGTACCAAGAAAATGGTTATGTTGTGTTTGGAGAAATGTTCATTTCCCAATTTTTTTTTTTTTTTTTTTAAAGAGAATTCCCTGACTTTTCCAGGATTCCCCGGTCGCTCGCCATCCTGTATAAGCAGTACTATTTACGACAAGGTTTCACTGTATTTTACAATAGGTTTTTTTATTGAAGTGTTCAAAACGCCAATTTGAACAGTAACAGAAGGTTCTCACGTGCATATACAGTAAAACCCTGTTAAGACGTTTGTGTTGGGACAAGCAAAAATAATGCTTATTAACCAGGAAAATTTCTTGGAAGGGTCAAATTACATATGTACATATAGACTAGTGAAAAATTATTATGCTTTTTAAGCAGGAAACTTCTTAAATGGGAATCTTCTTAAGAGGGTTTTACTGTATTTTGAATTCTTACTACCTAAGTTTTTGTGACCACACCAAAGTTATATGACTTACCTCATAGAATTCATAGACCCACTGTCGTACTGGTTTCTCGAACTGTTGTCTTTCCACGGTTGGTAGCCAGATTCATTTGGCTGCATGAAACCTTGGTTGCGAGACTGGTTCATAGAATAGCTTCCCTGGTTCTGGGAGTAGCCACCCTGGTTCTGAGGGTAGCCACCCTGGTTCTGAGAGAAGCCACCTTGGTTCATAGAATATCCTCCCTGGTTCTGGGAGTAACCACCCTGGTTCTGAGAGAAGCTACCCTGGTTCTGAGAGAAGCTACCCTGGTTCTGAGAGAAGCTACCCTGGTTCTGAGAGAAGCCACCCAGGTTCTGAGAGAAGCTACTCTGGTTCTGAGAGTAGCCACCCTGGTTCTGAGAATAGCCTGCTCTATTCTGGGAGAAGCCACCTTGGTTCAAATTGAAACCACCCGGGTTTTGAGGGTAGCCTCCTTTACCCATGTAAGCTCTGTAAAGACATAAATAATTTGTTAGCAGGCAACAACAATGAAAAAAATACAGGATAAGTAGCAAACACCAAATATTACAGATGAACAAAGTCTAGAAAATAAAAGTTAAATCAGATTTACAATGTACAAACAAATAAAATGTAATACCCAGCCCAAAAGTTCAAAGAGAATATACACATAATTCTCTGTGAGAGTGAATGGTACTTTGTTAAAATATATTTTTTAGAAAAACAAAGAAATTTTCCTAGTGCACGTTTAAATTTTTTACACGTGTTCTAAATCTTCAAAATGAAGACCACAATACACTAGAACCCCAATTTTACATTCCCCTGATTTAAATATTCCCCTTAAATACACCATAGTTTCTGTTCCAATTATATTCCCTATGTTATCAATGAATTGTACTCCTGCCATTTAAACATTTCAGTTGATACTTGTGTCCCCTGACGTACACTTAATGAAGCTAATATGTAAGGTTTTCCCTCACTTAAAAAGTGAAAGTTGATATCGTTGATGGCATTTCAAATGAGAGAATACTGTAGACTTTACATGTGTATGTGTACAAAAGTTTTAAAAACAGAAGGGCAATTTATTCAATGTTAGTACAGTCAACTCACAAATTCAACAACCCTAAATTTTTCCCGGTAATAAGACCGTTATTAGAGTTTGGACAAATTTTCAGCTATCCTCGAACCTTAAAATTTCAAAATTTAATTTACTTTTTTTTTATCGGCATTCACTCATCTCTGGTGCAAATATTAAGTGTTTTATAATGCTATACACATTTATTTCGAAAAGCAAACACATCATTGTTGAAAGTATGCCACTGAAGTGGATACACTACCTTTATTGTCCATACCGTATAAGAATTCCATTATTTGACAGATCATAAAAAAGTAGGGCAATGTAAACAAAACATTATGTATCCTTCCACCACCATGTGCTTTCCAGCTGACAATCAAAACATGCCAACAGTTAAGGTATATTATGATTGCAATAACATTTAATTTAAAGTGTGTTGTGAATTTCTTGAGATTATTTTTTAGATCTCAGACAAATAATTTATTTTCAATACAAGCTGCACATAAATCTTATTAGGGTTAGGTGGGCAATGTTAATGGAAATATTTCAAATTACAGCAATGGATAGCCTACTCTACAGATGTAAAGTTAATACAATTATTTAAAATGTAACTTTTTCTTGTGTTTTTCTAAATTTGATCAAAATTGTAACATTTAATGGCGTTACCAGAAATAAACAAACATGTATGGGCAACTTATGTTTTCTACCTGACATCTAAAAAGATTAAATAATAGTAGCTTATTTGGTTACTGCAAACTGAAGTTGCAAGAGCTTATTACAGTGCAAGCAAAGATATTTAAACTTTAATAATAATTAAAATAGGCTAATTCATACAAGAATTATTACAATTATTTTTCGTGATGCCTTTAATTAGGTTCTGTACTATCAGATCATAAAGCCGTATAGGCCTAGTTTAAGTTTCCAGTTGTAGACTATTAAACAAACTTACCTTTTGTGGTAGGCCTACCTTTGAAATATCAGTGTTAGCCTATTATAGTCACGTGACTATTGTAGGCTATGTAGCAAAAATTTGTGCTCTCACAACCTAAACGGAAATAATAAATCAATAAAAAGCGTAAGTAATAAACAAACATGGGTAGGCCTAATTGCCCAGATCTGGTTTAAATATTTTGTTGATTAATTACACATGTCATCAAACCAGTACACTTTAATGTCCGGGAAATATATAGACTTACGTCTTCTGGCCGTTTCTTTTGGTAATATGAAGGTCTAAATTTTTGCAGCTGACGGTAAGCACAAAATCTCATGTGGACTTTATGTTAACCACTTACTTGCTTATAACAAAAAAAAACACGGACATTTTCTTACAAAAAGAATTAATTTATTGAGCCGGCGTCTTGAAATAGCATGTTTATATAGAAGACTACAACAAGAACCGTAGGTGTTTACCCACAAATTCTGTTAAAATAAAAGTTAGGTAAAATTTTTAAAATTTTATGTAGCACTTTTGCCTGGACGGATTACGTAGTTATTTAGTGAATGTTTTTGTAGACATGCCAGCTGAAGTTCCTGTCGTTAGCGATTACAAGCCGCGTATTTTAATCCCTGAATTGCAATATATTAGGCCCGTTCTACAGTGAAACGGAAACGTAAGCAAACGGATACGCAACACGCAAACGAAACGAGCACACGGAGTGAAATACATTTTCTATTTTACAATGCATGAAAACGCATTCGTAAACGTACGGACTTGCAACCTATGAAACGAAAAATAAGGTATTTCTCGTGTAAATTTCCGACATTAGAAAAAATTGTTTCACTTTTATTTGTAGTTAAGTATGTTATAAATATTATTGCAAGGTTTGTACGTGTCTTGTATGGAAATATAAATTTTAACAGCCGCATAATTTCAACGTAGTAATTAACCAACAATATTTTACAACGCAACATTTTTTTTTCGTATGTTTAATTATACAAATGGTACTTCACGAAAAGTGTTCCGTAGTATTTTAGTCACAAATAATAATTGTAAATACAATGCACGAAGGCGTCTTTAATTGTTAACAGCGAAAACTCAACGTGTAAAAGGTTTGTAAACAAACATGGTGGCGAAATATGAAATGCTCGATTGCTATTGGCTAAACGCAAGCACGGATACGTAAGAGTTCGGAGTTGACGAACTCTCTTGCGTTTCCGGATGCGTATCCGTGCCCGTTTACGTTTCATTGTAGAAGACACGCGGAGTGTCTTGCGTTTGCGTTTTCATTTTCGTGATACGTATGCGCTTGCGTTTCACTGTAGAACGGGCCTTACAATTACATACATGCACAATATATGAAAATAATACCGTACAAGAATCTCAAACGAACACGAACACGAACACACGAGCTAAACGCAACGCAAATGGCCGCTCTTTGTTTCGGTTGCCGGACATCATAATATCCCATTGGCGATTACAGGCTGGGTTTTATAATCCACACATTACAATATATTACATATATGCACAGAATAATAAAGTTAACACAGTATAAGAATCTCAAACACACGTGAACGCGGTAACGTTTCACACTCGCAAATGGCCGTGCTTTGTTTTGTTTTGGTTACAGGTCGACTGATAATGGTGCGGTTGTTTGTAAATTAGTTATAAAATTGCGCGATTTGAATAGAATGAAATAGTTAACTGACTAATGCTGGATACGAAGCCGTGTTATTATATTACGTTTCCTCCAAAATGCATACTTATTTTTCACGTATAATACACACTACTTTCAGCATCGGCAATGGAAGGTAACCGATTTGTTGATCAGGGCTGCCACTACTACTTCATCAGGTCATACGGTCACGTCCTGTTGTTTTAAATGGTTGCCACGTGTCTGGCACGTGTTAAAAATATTGGTAGCATCGGCTGTCAAAATACGGAATTCTTACACGGGATAGACAGTATTTAGTCCAGTATAGATCATATAAACATTGCCTGTAACATAAATTCTTGCACTTGCAACGTCCATTTTGGAATGTTATTTGCAAGAATACCACAATACAGATTACTGAAATAATAATATATTTTTCAACAGAGTGACGTATTTTTAATAAACAGATGTACTGGAAACGGACACAACAGATTTCTGGCTCAAAATTAAGCAAAAATGTTGCCGGCAATACATATTCTTGCTGCTACAATGACCGTTTTTAAAAGTTATTTGCAAGAATATTATAATACAGTTTACAGAAATAGTAATATTTTTCAATAGAATGGCACATTTTGAATAAACAGATACTCTGGAAGTGCATACAAAAGCTTTCTTTGGCTCAATATTAAACAAATGCATCTCCGGCAACATAAATTCTTGCTACCACACTACAGTTTTTAAGAGTGGTTTGTAGGGGTGCGCTAATATTAAAAATTTCGAATATTTTTCAAATAGTAAATTTGAACTACTCGTACTCAAAAAACGAATACCAGATTCCCAAATTTCGAAGTTTTTAAACAATTTTAAATAGTGAATATTAAACAATTTCTTTCAATAATCTGAGCAGGTAACAAGGCTATATCTACTTACAAGCATAACATTATTTAACAGATTTTCCAGTTTTCGCGGACATTTAAAGGTTAAAATAAATTTACGAGAAAGAATTGATATTCATGCATATTTTCAATGTAAATATTTACTAACACACGTGTGGCATCACATTCGTGACCATAAATATACTCGCGCAGATACTCATTTCTCATCGTATACTTGGCACTCTAAGCGTAGTGATAAGCGCTAACGGAACACCTCGATGTTCACAAGATGGCGACAGTGGTGGTCTCGTCGACAGTCATCGCGATCGCGGCAGCGAAAGTTTGATGTCTACCTAGTTACTGTGCATACATCTATGAGAAGGTGTGTTTAATGCTGTTTGTTTACGTTGAATGCCATGCAATATATTTACACAACATGTTTCCTGAGGGGAAGTTAATAATTCTCATTTTAATTGCGTAAAGAGACGAAAATTATTGTGAATCCTTACCAATGTCGCAAAGAGTGGGAACACAAATTAAAATGGCCAAAACGTGGGAAATTATCATTTTCAGCTGTTTGTGTAGTCTGCAAAATCTGAATTTAACATGATAAAAGTGAGGATGAAAGGTATTCGTTGGGATTAAATTATGGCGATATACAATAGAACTTCATGCATTGCTGATCTTGTGAAAATTTTTTAAAAGTAAGCAAGGCCATGAACGAAGTAGCTACTGTGAGTGTTCTATGGTTAAACATTTTTCTACCACTGATACTTTTACTTGGTTTTATAATTAGCCGGTTGAACATGTTCAGAATTTCTATACAACTATTCTACGTGTGTTTCCAAATGTGCCAAGCACACAGGAAGTTTCACTGTTATTTTACCAAAATTACTTTCAAAATTATTGGTCATTAGCATTACATTGTTTTCTACACACAAAGAATTAATTTTTCGTAGAGTTGTAATAATTTCCTACATACTATTTAATGTAGCACTCAAATTACTGTAGTTAAATTATTCCAAAAATATTACAGAAATGTACGTTTTCTTTCCATCTTCATACAAGTAGGAAAGAAGTAAACTAGATCAGTAGTGCAATCTGTAATAAGCACATCTTTACAAAAATAATTTTGTGATTTCTCACAAACATAACCAAAGAAAATTGAAAAGAAAGATCAGCATATTGCTATACGAACTGGTACACAGTAACAAAAACATATACGTTTTAAAAAAGTACAAGATTATCAAGTAAAAACTGCTAAATTTTTATGCCTTACAGTAGAAACTCTATAGATCGTTTTTCCGGGACCAGAAGAAAAAAACAATGCATGCGGACCAACTATGCATGTGGACTTGCCTCTTTTTTTTTTATCTAACCTGGAAATCTGAAGTTGTACTTTATGTGCTAAGAAGACTGACAAGACAAAACACAAGAAAACTCTCTACAAGTTATTATTTATTACGCTAACCTAAATTTCGGAGCAAAGTAAAAAAAAAAAAAAAAAAAAAAACTCAAACAGGAAATTACGAACATTACTATTATTATTTTTAAAGCCTTTTTAATTTAAATATTACCTATTTACGAGTGAAATCGTGAACCGTTACATAACCATCTAAACATGCTGCACTAAAATGGAAATTTGTAAAACCTGTCTGATTACAATAAAACATATTCAAAAACGTTTCGCAAATTTTATGTTAAAGTTGCCGTTAACTGCGCTAAAAACAAAGATACGCAAATGCAGTAAACACGTAAAGAGATCAAATGTTTCCAACTATGGCAGTGGTAAAAACAGCGATCAATAGAGTCCGAGACAATCGATAGTGCTAGCAGCAGCAATTCTCTTCTTGCCACCATCTTGAATTTATTGTGCCGTGAGCGCAAGCGTTACATGCGATCACGGTCATTCTCCTATGGCTTTGCACGTGATCTCCAACGTCGCTGCGATGTTTCTTCTGTGTTCTTTGATGTCCTTTCTTCCTTCGTTATCTGTGTTTATATTGTTTTCGGTTGGCGAAAACCGTAAACAGCGGGAAAAATTAAATTTTTATGATGTGATATGCGGCAAAATTTAACAGTGTATTTATATACAAACAAATGGGACATGAAGAAAAAAGTGCAAATCGAGGGAAAATGTAAATATCGGCTGGGTATGTTTACTTTGTGGGCAGTCACGATTGTATTTTACCGTTCCCTAGAACTGTTCGTTTTAAATTTACACTGTATGATAAAATTAATTATAAAAACTATTGATACACCTAATTTTTGTCTGCGGGACAAGATATTTTGAACTATGGATGCGGGGAAAAACGATACGAAAACGATTGATGTGGACTTCTTAAACCTTGTTTTAATAGGAAAATTTTCGGGACCAACAAAAATAAACGATAGATATGGGAAAACGATGGAAACAAAAACGATTCTACGAGTTACTGCTGTATTAACAAAGCAAAGTGCATTTCTATATCTCCTTGTAAATTCAAAAATATGCACTTGCAAATATATACCAAAATTTGAAGAAACACTATTCGAAAAATATTTGAAAATTATTCAAAAATAAATACCGTATTCATCCGAAAATAAGACAATAGTTTTTTCCATGCAGAGGATACAGAAAATTGGGGGTCGTCTTACAACCAAGATCAAACTTTTTTAAAGATAGTTTTGTTGTATAACCTATAATAACAAAAGCCGTTTACATTCTTCCTTGGCTACTGTGTACGTTATAATAGGGTATTTCAATGATATATTGACAAACAAATAAAATAAAACCTGTTTATATGAAAATCACGCCAAATATTGCAGCACTTAATGTTTTTCATTACTTCCTTTGAAAAACACCGTAAAATAAACAACTGCCGTGCTCAGATAACACAATACGGATATGTATACGACACTTGCTCTACTGTCTGCCATCCATGTTCCGGGCTGCCAACATCGCAAAGCGAAAGATTGGTATTTCTATGTAAATATGTAACACACTACGTGTACTTTCTTCTTTGGAGTGGTATGTGTTAAGGATACACATTCTTCTATGGTGAACGGAAATAGGATTGTTTATTTCAGGGCGTGTTATCTCTATAGGGCTTTCGTTGACCGTCTGTTTAATTTCATGACCAACCGCAAGCGCTAGTGCTTTGTTATTCTTCCGCGCAGGCGCAGTGCAGTGGCCTGGATTTGAAAATTGTAATGGCGTCCGTTTGTGACGCACATACATATTAAAAATGACGAAGTGTTGTGCACTGTTGACAAGATAAATCTACTTCAAAGCACAAAGTTTCCTGTGGTTTACGATCATTATTGATTTGAGGTTGGGAAGAAACTCGTAACCTCGCCCAGATTTACTCAAATGAGTAATAATGACATCTACAGAAAATTGAAGATTAGCAGTTTGCATTTCAGGTCAAACTGTTAAAGCCCTGGTAAAAAGCAGCTCAACGCAAACTCCCGAGACTGAATATGCCAGGTAAGAATTTGTTACATAAATAGTTTCCATTTTGTTCGCGTTTTATTAAATTCCTCTGTTAGGCTTGGTTATAGGCCGTTCACGATAAAGTGAGCATTGCATACAATTTTCTTTCAACCGTTTTACAGCAACCTTTACTATTTTTAAAATGAAAACTTCCATGTAACTAAAAACCAGTGTAAACGTTTCAACACTCTCAATAGTTAACGTCTATTGGCCCAATAAAACAAATTTTTAGTTAATTACAAGTTCTGTTGAGTGTTCAGTTTATAGTGAACAGCCTATACTTGTTTCACTGAGGCGCACCACATATTTATTACAGAGATGCCCCATTTTTAAACATTTTTAATTGTCGTGGCTTACAATTTTCTGTTCACATACTCTACAGTTCTGTGCCACTGCCTCGTGTCCCTACCCTACAATTTTTACTGCCTCTCCCTTAATAATGTTCTTGCATTACCATTTTCTGTACCCCTGCCCAAGAGTTTTTGTTCCCTACACGATAATTTTCAGTGTTGCTACCCCAAATTTCTCCAACCTTGATTGCCTTGCCTTCTGTCATATTTTCTTAAAATGAAGTTGTAACTATAAAATAACCCTTGGGTAAAGGGTTAAGCAACATATTAAGCTAGGCCTACTGTAAAAATGTTAGCATTGTGAATTTTTCTATCCTTTTTCTCAAACGCTGTTCTGTACATGTAATTACTGTCTTCTGCCCATGTGTAGTGCGCATTGTGAAGTAACTTAAAACATTATTTGTTAATGAAAAGTTACGGTATGTCAATTAGGCCTATCACAAGCCATGTACGAGATTTCGTCGCAAATTGCCTGGGAAAGGCAAAAAACTATTCGACTAAACCGTAACACAGCAAACAACACAAAACAAATAATGGATTTATTTCAAAATAACTACAAAGTATATAATGTATATTCAATTATTTATCAGATGCCCAGTTTATTTATTTTTGTACCTCGCTTCATTGAACTGTAAGTAAAAGTATTATATTCTAACGACCGCAACATGCATGTTTACTTATAGGTTATGTAACCTCGTCACTAATTACACATACATAACTCCGAGTATGCGGGCAAATTATCTGTTAGGCTTTGTTCATAACTTCCTTGTTTTAATTCTGAAAAATGGAAGAATTCCGTTCAATTTCTCTATTACTTGATTATTACAAACAAGGGCAAAAATTATATCACTCTTTAGCATGGGCCAAGAGAGTTTCATTGGAACCAGCATCGTCGTAGGCTATGTCATCACACTAACTGTGTCCAGTTCAGTGCACATAGTAACTATGGTATTATCACTAGTGGCTTACAAGTTAACAGTAATGTGCAAATTTTTTAGAAGAGTTAAAAAATATATGTGACATGACAAAACCAGTTTGTTATTGTAATGTATTTAGCCTATTTTTGTCATACATCAAGTGAGGGACAAAACATTTTTTAAAATTTTTAAGTCTTACAGTTACTTTTCAACTGTTAGGTATTTCTGTAAGTTGTGTCGAAAATATGCTTAAGTTTTACTAAGGGAGGAAAAAATGTAAATAACGCTGTTTTATACTCAGACTCTAAGCTTAGTGGCATTTATTTGAATTTGAGGCGAAATCTTATTATTACCTTGCAACTAAATGTCGATGAACAAGCCCAGCCTGAACCAACAGTTATTTGAAATATGTAGCGTCAGAATATTAAATACTACTTGTCACAGAATTGTGATAGACCTCAATATGACTGTTTTTAAGGTTCCTAAAGGTGTTTAATTTAATCATTATATTTATTAAGTGCATATTTTGTACCAGTCTAGATCAGTAGTGACAAAACAATTTGTGGTTACGTCTTTGCCGTCTGGAAAATGTTTCAGTACATTAATATGCTTTATTTTGTAATACAATAAGATATTGCTTATCTGACATAAACAGGCCATTAGAACACTGAAGATGTTAAGAAAAATATATTAAATATCAAACTATGTCCTGTTTTACAACAAAACAACAGATATTGGTCAGGAGTAACAAAAATTGAGGTCACACATGCTAACAATTAAGTTTGTCTTGCCAATTGAGATGAGGTTGCAGGAAGGGCCCGGTAGTTTTCGCGAAAAGATTTTTGCCCCACTTTGTTTCAGTGTCTTACGTGCACACCTGCAACTCAACTTCATGATTATTGGCAGAATTTTTTTGTGCAAAGTTATTATTCATTTGACAGTACCAATCAGTACATGGATAACTGTGACACAACACGTCTGTGATTTGCGGGTTTAACCTCCAGACGTTGTATGTTACGGCATCCAATCACTGACCACAAAGCAGAGATGCAGGTGCGCACGTAAGGCACTGAAACAAAGTGCTGCAGAAATCTTTTCGCGAAAACAACCGGGTCCTAGTTATAGGATGTAAGATAATACAGAAGGTTGGGTAAATGAAAGTAAGGTAAACAACAATATATTTACTCTAATTATAACATTCAAAGAGATAGTGCAGTAAAACTCAATTACAGAACGGAAATTGGTTATACCGCTGCTATTTTATGCCTCTAATGTATAAATAAATGAATGGTCACACTGGGTATAAAACAGAATCAATTTCCTGCGGTTAAGTATTATGTACTTTAACACAAGTATTGTAATGGGCTTCTACTGTATTTATAATTTTGTACGTTATGTATTGTTTTGCATTTTTCTGAAAAGCTGAAAAGTGAGGGAATTTTTTAGTCCTTGATCGTTGGACATCCTTGTTATTGAATATTACTATTTATGAAAAGAGCAGTAAAGAATACATAATTAAATTTTTTAATCCATTTAGGCTTATAATAATAACAACTTAACAAAACAAATAATTTTTTTCATTTTAATTTTTTTAGGTTATTAGCTCTTTATTTTTTTTTTGTCTCGTGATCACCAATGGAATAGTGACGTAAGAGGTTTTTGATGTTGTAGGTATTGGCGTCAGTATAGAAGACTCTGCTGAAATACAGGACAGTGCCACAGCTGTGGATTTTGAAGACACTATTCCAAGAAGCTCAGGTGAGAATTCATTAATTTACTATTCAAAAACATAAGAACACTCAAGGTTTCCACAATTCATTTTGTATAACTGAGTTTTCCCCCAAACCGATAAGATCAAAATTAATACGACCGATCTCTCCCTCCAATTGTACTTCTCTTTATTTATTTTTATTTTTCAAGTATACTTTAATGATAAAAATGGCATAAAATCATAATTATACGTCTGACACAAATGTCAAAGTATTCTACATATTTATTACTTATATAATTTCAGCAAAATGATACTACTGTTATACATTAAAAAATATTGACTAAATAAAAATAGGAAAAACCTACGACAATGTTGTACATGAGCCTAACGCACAGTGCACAATACTAAACATTTTAATGCAAACCTCAAAGTTCAAGTTCAATCCTTCATGTTTGTATTAAAGAATTTTAGTTTTTCACTGATTCCGTACAAGTGA
>PNEQ01104912.1:0-15402 GCA_003012365.1 Medauroidea extradentata
CTTCTGTGGAGAGGTCCTTCTCTACCTTACAACGATCAGGACGTATCTTCGAATGTGTATCGCCTACTTCATATATTAGCTACACTGCCTATATAAACAGCTTCTGTGGAGAGGTCCTTCTCTGCCTTACAACGATCAGGACGTATCTTCGAATGTGTATCGCCTACTTCATATATTAGCTACACTGCATATATAAACAGCTTCTGTGGAGAGGTCTTCTCTGCCTTACAATGATCAGGACGTATCTCCGAATGTGTATCGCCTACTTCATATATTAGCTACACTGCTTATATAAACAGCTTCTGTGGAGAGGTCCTTCTCTGCCTTACAACGATCAGGACGTTTCTCCGAAAGACAGTATCTTAGGTAAGAGTTGTATTTTAAGGGTTTTTATAACCACTGATATGAAGCTCAAACAATTCAGTTAAAAAACTTTTGTGTGTTTTTTTTATTTAACTCGTTCTGCCGTTCAAGTCGATAATAAATAGTAGAAGGACGTTGCTACAGGACAGTGTAATTTCTTAGGAATCTCCCATTTCGTCCAACCCCAGTATTCCATCATTGTTTCATATCCACCTCATTACTTAATGTCATCTCCATCGGCTTAAAAAATCAGATGTTAAGAGAGACCCAAATATCTGAACTCTTAAGTATACATAACTATGCAAGAATTCTTTGTTTATAATTTTATTTTCATGTATAACTTTTACTAGCAAAAATACATTGTTTATAATTTGGTTTTCATATAAGTCAATTACATTTCAGGACAGATGAATAGGCTGGCAATGATTTCAATTCACAATTCACAGTGTACGGATGAAAATTTGAAAGAACTAACGAAAATCCTAGGCGGCTTCAATTTGTACTTCAGTAAATATGTAGACTACAAGCAAAAAATAGAAAGTGAAAAGTTATGGTGTGATTCCCATACGCAGTGTAGTGTAGTAAGACTGTAAGCTATATGGACGAAAAGACGTTGGGAAATAATGGCAGAGACTTCAAGCAATTTTTCTGCATTACACAAATTGACAATTGCTTTGAAAACAGTGCGGAGGTCAGTTGGTGATAGTAGTAACAATAAAGTATATTATAAAATGTTGTTGTAAAATACTTATTTTTCAAAGTCACACATTCCTTAAATCCCGTTCACAATCGGCATAACGCAAGTAAAAAACATAGCATAAGAAAGTGAATATCTGTGGTACGAACGGTGGCGTTCACAACTATTGTTTGGCATGACAAACGTGGCGTAACTTGCTTGGCATGTCATTAAAGATGGTTATCTCTGAGTTTTCTATGCCAAGTTTTTCTTGCCGGCCAATAAAAATGTGAAACGTCATAAGAGCTGTTGGGCGCGAAAATTGTCATCCAATAACAAATTAGTTCTTTTCTTGTTGATTATTTTCTGATTGGTCAGGAAACAATATATTTCGTGATCATTGTGTACAGACAATTTCGCATGTTATGCTGTGTAATTTATGTTATTTTTTTCATGCCGATTGTAAACGGGCCTTGAGCGGTTTAAGTTTTCTGTACATAAAGACATTTTGAAATTACGTTTTAGATTAAGAATATTTATACCAGCTACTAAAACTGCTTAAGGCCATGCTCGGTATTTTTTTCATGTCGGTGCAAAAAACTCGAGTAGTTTTTAACAAAATATTTTGAAAAATCTTTACACTGTGTGCTGTCATACTCGTACAATGCACTGCGCAGTAAATGCACGATTCAATGCAGGCGTTTGTAAAACATTGCACCATTCACCAGTAAGAAATGTTTTGCTGGGTTTTACATATTTTCATCACAAGACTGGGTATTCTTTTGGTGTACAAATCAAATACGTATGAGGTTTATTGCTTCGAAAAGATTTAGGTTCAAATCATGATAATATGTAAGTGACAAAATCATGTAGAGATTCTTTCATGCCGTTATTATATTGCTAATTAAAATCATTTTTAAAATCTCTGCAAAACTACCGAAAATGGCCTTAAATATTATCATTTAGCACCTAAAAATCAAAATTTTCTCGGGAGACTGCTCCCGGACCCCCGCTCTGAAAGTGTAGTTGGATGAACGTTGTGTATGAGTGAATGCTAACGCCCCTTCACTGAAATATTGGCTACGCCACAGACTGCATAGTATGCTTATTTCCGCTCAGTGATGAGCTACGGTATTGAATTTTGGGGCAACAGAACCGGCAATAAAGTATTTTTTATCTTACACAAATGTTTTCTAATTTTAGTTTATGTTCAATACTCAACTTTCTGTAGGAAACTTTTTATAAATATAAAATAGGCCTACTGTGTAATAAAAGTACATAATTAAATTAATGAAATTGGTTAGCATGAACACTAATAAATCAATACATAATCATTATACTAGAAATGCTTTTCTCAAATAAGCTTCTTGATTCATAATAGTAATTTAGTGCTTGTAAACCGGCGTAGTATTGAATTTTTTACGTGTATGAATGAATGACAAAAAAATCTTGACTGAAAAGGGCATTAGTAATATTATCATTTAAATAATAAATGTAAATTAAGAATTAAATGCACATAACAATTAACCTTAAACAAATTCAATAAAACAGTTACAAAATAAATCAAATAGTACTACCATATTCTTATTTCCGACCACAGAACAAGAAATTGTTGCCATTATTCAAAATTTGAAAAACACCAATACAGTAGATACGTATGATTTATCCAATAAAATTATTAACCTTGCCAAACACATTATAGCCAAACCACTAGCAGATATAATTAATCTACCATATACAGAAGGAATCGCAGACTCACAGAGACGTCCTAGGGGCATCCAAATAATATCCGAACAGTATGTTTGAGATATTCTACGGATACCCTACGATACGCATAGGATGTTCCAGGGATATCCATGGGACTACCAAATCAATGCTTTCAGTACATCCGTGGGACGTCCCAGCGGGAGATCCTTGGGGCGTCCAAACAGGACAGGTCTAGGGAATGCTCATTTTGTACAACACAAATAGCTATATTGTAGGTTTTATGTTCACGTAAATATTAAGTTTTGTGTGAATTCAATTCCAGTAAGTTCATTAGTAAGTGTGCTAAGCAAGTACTAAAGAAAATGTCTATGAATGTTGGTAAAAATTAGTTAATTATTTTAAAATTACACTTTTAAATTGTCATAGCACTTACATGATAAATAATCAGGTAATTGTTACACCATTGTTTACAGATAACCCAATGACAGTGTTTCAAATAAATGAGTTGGTGGACAATTGACAGTCCATGGATGTGGCAGTGGCACACATTAGGTGCTGTTTATGGTAAGATTTTATTGCTTAGCCTACTTTTAAAATGAGAGTAGGTTGGAAGAAAATAACTGGGGAAAAGGAAATTAGAGGACATAACTATGTAATTAATTGAACCATTTATGGTAAACTGGAATGTTAGCTGTAATGATTCGTTCAGTGCCACATCAATGCCTTTCATTATCACAGTAAAGAAACAATCTGCTTTTGTTAAAACAATAAATAGACTAATATTAAATCTGATGAAATTGTTTTACCAATATGTCATCGATGTTGAATGCAAATTACATGTAAGAAAAACCAACTTGTTTTACTTAAGCACTGGCACAAACATTGAGCGAGTTTTGCGGTTAACATTTATTGGTGATTGAATAATTTTTCTGTTTTTGTCAGAAAAAAATGCATTATACATGTAAAATAAAAATGCCAAGAATTTTTTAAAACTGAATGTGACAACTGATAGGAATATTTGTTTCAAAATAATCATCATTAAAATGTATTTGGTTCACGTAATGAAATATTTCTGACTGAGAATGAGAAATATGCTACCAAAAACCACAGGTCGTATAACAAATTCCCATGAAGAAGTTAAATAATTAACAACCAGCACTGATAAGACAAGGAAATTAAACTGTAAGTCACCTATGTTATTACGCATGTATTTATATGTTCCTGTACCCCTGTAAGAACCTATATCATTATGAATTAAGAAGTGGAATAACAACGAACAGAAAGGTTCATGTGTCCAAACATGCTCTGAATAATCATTCCTATGATAAGAATTAGAAGCCAGAACACTATGCTAACTGCAACAGGTGGACAAAAATGTTATGGTACCTATTATAAGTGCTTGAATCACAGTTAACTGCTTGTCTAAATGTGTCCAGACACACGAACTTTGTTTGTTCGTGACATTCCGGTTGTTTAAGTATGGAGATTGTGAAATGTTTGGACGATACTTTAAGTAAAAAACTTGTGGCACTAGAAGTCACAACATTGTGGCTTACTATGCAATTACCACAACGTCAGACTATTAAAAGAAAAATAACAATTAGAACTAGCTAACCAGCAATTTTTTTCTTTACTGTTATGCTGCACCACTTCCTCATTTTCATTACTTGTTTTACGTAGTTGCACTAGTGTCGTCTTTTACTCTGCTCAAATACGAAATTACAGTCTCCGAAGGAAGAAACGTTGTCGCATGTCACCTCTTCTCACTGTTTTCCTTCCCCAGCAGAGGTTGGTGCTGCACGGAAATGAAGCAGGCTTGAAGGAGCGTATCCAATCACAACTTGTGGGAGGGGAACCTTCAGTACCAACAGATATAGACTATTCCTGCTAGGAGCGGAATGTACAGATGTGCTGATAGAAACAAAATGAGAAGGAATATTGATGTTAATAGCAAAGCATGACAACAGTCTGGCCCACTTCTCTTCGAATGTTCCCATTTATAACAGTTCTTGTTAACCGGATATTTTCCCTTTATACTGAGAAAATAAGAATGCTGTGCGAGTGAATGGTGATTTTGTAATCATAAAATGGAATAAATATTTGTCATTAAATATTGAGTTTTAATTTACTAACAGGTTTCGTTAGAGCAGTAAAATAATAATAATAATAATTTTTTGACAAACATTTGCTTGGATTTTTGATGTCACACTAAAACACACTGCCAGTCACCATTTAATTACCATTTAGATTTGTACCACAGTACAATGATGACGGAAAATGTATGTTTTATAAAATATGTAGTAATTTCATTGTTTCCATAATATTAAATAAACTTTTCTAAATTTCAAGATTCCAAAATGTTGTGTAGTTAAGTTTGCTGTTCATTAAAATTAAACTGTGTGTTACAAGAGACAACACAATTATTAAGTCATGTGAAAGCCGAAGCTTCCCTACTTACCTTCTTGTCCATCAGCACAAAGGTTTTTATTTTAAAAGAATAGCTTATCACTCAAATATTGCGCATTGTTGAAGTGGTATATTATATTCTTTGCTGAGGGTTAAACAGCACGCTTCAGCAACTTATCTCAATTTTATTTTGGGTCGATTGGGGGGGGGGGGGTTCTGCCTGGAGTGTGGATATAGGTCTACTGGATGTATGTATACATCTACAATAGAAACACTTTAATTTAAGTGTTATTTGGATTGCTATTTGTTGATACCGAAATATTTTTTCAGGCCTATTAAAATTTCATTATTTCAATAGAAAACTTGTTATGAAAAAAAAAACCTAGTAGAGTATCAACAACCATTTTTAAGTAAATGTAGGTCATAAATGTCGTCAGCGGAATAGTATATAGCAGTTCTGTTTTAAATAACTTAGTAATTAGCAGTAATAATGTTTAGGTACATTAAAATTAAACTTATTTTGATAAATAGATTAATTCTGTACAAAATAATGCCCTAGCATCTACAAACTCCCATTTCAATGAAATTTCACACCGAACTTAATTCAATACGATCCCATTTCTGGCGTGACGACCTGGTAACTCGAATGGATTTGAATCCCGCTTCGACAAACGTTTTAAAAACTATGTTTTGAAACCGATTTAAAAACACAGAAACGTATTAATGTACCAATTATTACTACTAATAAATTTTATTTAAAAACAATATGCTGTCGCAAACCTAGTATAAATGTGCTAACAGTAAAAAACTGTGGTATTGTATGTGTACATTGAAAATTATTTATGCACAGCAAAACGTATTTCCGTTTGTTTAGGACAACATATCAAACATTATTTATAACACAATTTAAGTAAATTACTGCTCTCGAACCATCATCAACCGCAATTTGTACCTACAATAGTTGTACATAATAACACATTTTGAATACCAAACAATAACCTATAAATAGGTACTTAAAATTACTATTACAGTAAACTGAATATCGTGTGTACTTACATGGACAGGTCAAAACCCTAACGAAAGTAGGCAGACAACCGTTGCATGTGGATATAAAACCGTAGTCCTCCAGAAGAAAATCAACGAAGTGTCGTTAGCGGCAGCACTTGCTTGTGTGGTGTGGCAGCAGGTGTATTCACGGGATGTCCAGTAGGGATATCCTGTGGATGTACTTTAGGGATATCCAGGGGAAATATTTTTGGGATATCCTACGGATATCCTCTGGGGATTTGCCAAAAAAATTTTTCAAAATTTTTGAACTGTTATGGGTATTTAAAATTTCATTACAGTAATCCGTATGCCAATACTTTGTATTTGTCAGGAATTATTTACAAAATTAGAAATACCCATTAGAATATCCTAGGTAAATCCATCGGATGTCCCGGTCATATTTAGGACATATGGAACAAATATGAGATATCCTGTGCTGTATGGGATGGTACCTGACTGCCTGAAACTTGCAAGGGTATTAACCTTCTATTAAAAAAAGGTGTAAAACAAAGGCAGAAAACTATAGACCAGCAAGCATATTACCCATTTTGAAAAAAAAAAAATATATATATATATATATATGATAGTGTAATTGATAAAAGACGTTATTCATTTCTGTTTAGGAATACAATTTTAAATAACCGTCAGTATGGGCTCCAGAAAAATTAAACCATTAATAATTTTATTCCCAGTATATTTATTCTGTATCCAAATTTGTTTTAAAAAACCAAATGCATTTTGAAAAAAAAATTCTGATATTCATTTACATAATACCAGAAATAGTAGTAAGTTTCATGTTTCACAAACAAGAACAAAACAATTTCAAAAAGGGGTGTTATACTCAGGTATAATGATTTATAACAAATTACCATCTCATCTTCAAGACTTAAGTAAAAATAATACTAAATTTAAATCCAAACTTAAGGAAAATTTACTGTCACACACCTTTTACTCAGTAGAAGAGTTCATAAATGCTTATCGTGTAAAATTGTGATGTATAAGGTAATATTTAATAGCCATTGTTATAGAATACATTGATTGTGACGTTATGTAGCCAAACGTTTTTAAATTTTAGTACATTGTTATATAAGTGGTTATGTTTTATATTTATTGTAAATTGTGTGTTAGTTATGTACAGATTTGACAAATTCCAGCTATAAAGCTTATGTTTGTTAACAGCTGTACGGAATGAATGAATAAATAAATAAGTCATGTATTAAGCGCCTCAGACAAAGGAAAACAAGCGCTAGGGATTTTCTGTGACTTATCTAAAGTGTTTGATCTAGTGAATCGTAATATTCTGCTGGACAAAGTAAACCACTATGGAATCAGGGGTAAAGCACACAGTCTAATGCTTACAGTAAATATATATTACCTCTATGGTCTAATGTAATCATACCTTAGCAACAGGCAGCAAAGAGTAGAAATGAGGGCGAACACAGATTGGCCAACAATTACAAATGGTGTTCCTAAGGGTAGGAACAGGATACTTCTTTTTTCATAATTTATATGAACGATTTACCATTACAAATAAATCAGGCAAAAGTAATCTTATTTGCTGATGATACCTCAGTTATATTTGAAGGGGAAAATACAGAATGTAACAAAGAAAAGACTAATGAAACCTCCCAACAATTGGTTTTTAGATAGTAGACTTTCTCGGATTATAGATAAGATAGTATATATTAATTTCAAAGAGGAAAAAAGTTGAAAGCATGTTGAATTGAATATAAACATTGATGGTAACATAATTGCTCCAGCATCTAAAGTGAAATTTTTAGGTAATTACATAGACAAGCTAAGCAGAGCATGCTATACACTTAGACATTGTTGACCTTGTTGATCTAAAAACAGCCACCACAACTATATACTATGCATATTTCCATTCTGTAATGTCATATAACATTTATATCTGGGGACACGCTGCAGAATGCAAACATATTATGGTATTGCAAAAGAAAATAATTCGTACACTTACACAACCAAAGAATTTATCTTCTTGCAGATGAAAATGTAAAGACTGGGCGTTCTTACGTTTACTAACGAATACACCTATAGAGTACAAATCTTTGTATTTAGAAATAAAAACATATTTAGCAAAATCAATGAGATTTACTCACATCAAACAAGAGGTGTTTACAAATTAAGGCCTACACAGCACTCAACAGTTAAGTTTGAGAAAGGGATTCTCCACTTAGGGAGAAAATTATATAACATAATACCACATAACCTAACAATGCTTGAGAATATACACCAATTCAAAAATTGCATAAAATATGTCCTTGTAGCACATCCTTTCTACACACTAAATGAATATTATGTTATGTATGAGGATAAAGAATCAGGATTTTGGGAGCATTCCAATCAATGATATGAATGTTATTAGTAAGTTAGTGTTAAGTGTTCCAAAAGTATTGAGTCACAAGTTATGAAGTTTGAATTATGCAATACTTTAATGAGATTTGATACTTTGTTATAGGTCGTTCGACTTACTGCTTGTAAGGTTGGCAGCGAATTGCAGTATGTAGTTCCGTGTATTTTCCTATTTAATACAACAATGCTGAAATATAATAAAATTAAATCACCATATTTGTGTTTCATATAATTAACGTACTTTGTTTTTATCAAACTATATAGGTTCCTACCCACCGCACAGTTTATCTTAAACACGCAAGCATTAAGTGACGTGTCCAGAGGGGCAAGACATTTCCCATCGTTAAGACGTTACGAGCGGAAAGGTAAAAAGGTATAGGTGCAAATAGAAATTTAGCAGGGTTTTTTTGAGTGCTCACTTTATCCTGAGCTACCTATACCTATATTTTTGTGTATTGTGTAAAAGTACCGTAATGTGTTTCATTAAGTTTATTTCGGTTGCAATGTGTATACATACCTAGTAACTCATTGCCTACCATTCATTTTTTACCTCCTTGTGACTTAATAGGAATGAAACTATACCGTACCTGAATTATTTGTTGGTACATGTCTTTTGTGTTGTTTATTTAAATGTACAGATTGTATTTTACATTAACCAAAGAGGTAATTTACTCTAAAACACTGACATTGTTATTGTTCTTACTGTACATAATTTGACTTGTTCCATATCTTAGAGCAAATTGCTCAAACAGGATCCAACAAAATGTAAATTAAATTAATTAATTAATTCCAAAATTTTAATAACAAATATGAAATTACTGAATTTATACGTAACTGTCATTACTTCAAAATTATCATTTTGTAACTTGCTTCTGTCTGCTTGTTTTGTTTTTATCTAAGATTTATTTTTGCTCTGATCCATGTAATGTCTTTAGTAATTTATGTAGGCCTACTATGTGAATCTTGACTAGTCCGATGGTTCTGAGTGGTATCTATTCTATAATATAAAAAAGTATATTATATATAAAATATTTCTCGAATAGATTTGTACCGTGTGTTGTTTAACATAAACAATTCTTATTCTTCCCGAAAGACATTTGACAATGATATTTATGATGCCTACTCCTTTGGTAACAAATTTCAATTAGAATCTCACGCTTAGCGTATTGTGGGCTGTGTGCAATTTAGTTAGTTTCTATGTAAGATAAAGTGTTAGTTTGTTATGTTTCATTTCATTTATTTAGCCTTCTTTTGATCCCACGTATTGTCAAATATACAAGGGATATTGAAGTAGTCACAGTACAATTTAAAATCACAATAATTACATATTACAACATTTGCACTTTACATCAGTAATTTTTACTCTTGAAGATTAAATCCTCTAGTTATGTAAAATATGCTATATTTAAATCCATGTTAGTATAATTTCTTAGCTCACAGTATTTTGCTTGGGGCGTATGTAAACATAGGTGTCATAAGGTCCAATCCTTGAACAGTGGCTAATGCTTACATTGATGTCAAAAGCAGGCTGGTTTATTTAGTAGGCCTATTTTAATTCTTATCTCCTTTTGAATTCAATGTGCCTTCTTGTATTTGTTAAGCTGTAATCTAATGTTATTTATGTTATGGTCTTTACACTGCTGTTTCGAGTTCTTGCTATTATCTTATTTTTGTATAAGTGTCGCCATATAATTCTGTTTGTATAATATACTACTGTAAAAGGCCTCCAATTTTGAGCTATGATTCAGGAGACCAATTGAAAAACCACAAATGTAATTTTTGATCTGTAATCAAATGAATTAAATAAATTAAATAAAAAATGCCGATCTGAACACAATTTAACTGTAAATGACAGTTTCCCAACAGGTGTTTCAGTGACGGTCAACGAATAGTGGGAAATGATGATGAACTCAGACATGACGTAATGAGTTTCAAGGCGAGCACGTCTGCTGAACAATGTAATTCGGCTCGAGTCGCACGTCCTCGGGCCCGCTCGGCTCTCCGGCGACACTCGCGCAGTCGCGCACCAGCGGCTGGGTCGTCAGGCTGCGCAGCTGAGGCCAGGCCCAACAAGGCAGCCGGGAGAAAATGGTTTCCGTGATCCCGAGGGTGCTTCTGTAAGTTACCAGAAAAAAATTTGCGGGTGTAATGTTGTCGTTAATTCGTTTAAAAATGGGTAAGTTTTGTACTCTTCGTTAGTTCTGCTTGACTGTTTTGAAATTGCAATTTCCGTTGGCTTTTAGCACGCCCAAAAATAGCATGCTCGATCAATAATGAAATTTGGGAATTGTAGATAAAAAAAGAGACGTGCGACCGTGTTGTGTTTTTGAAAATTGTAAGTGCAGTGCCTTTATTATGACTTTTATTGCCGGTTTAAAATGTCGTTAAATTGGCACCTCTTCAAATATTAAGAAGGAAGTATAGTTTTTAGAGACAAGGTTTTAAATAGTTGCATGATAATACAGTGGCATGTATGTATTGTCCTAGGATCATAATTATTGTATAGTGATGATGGTGACCAATATGTATTTATTGTCCTTCACGTTGTATGTGTATTGTATAGAATTGACAACACCTATCCTAGAGTATATTATACTCATGAATGGGGTACAAGGGTGGCCGAAATAAATAAATAAAAATTAGGGTTTTTGAAATTGTAGTGTATATATACACAATATAAACATATGCAACAAGTAGTTATGCGGAACACTACTAAACATTCTGTTAATGCAAGATATTTGGCTGACTCAACCATAAATGATATGTACAATATACAGGTAACAAATAACGACGAAATAGCTGTAGTTTCCAACTAGGCTATAATACATCATTGTAGGACTAAATACAAATATAAACGTCAAGCCTACACATAGGAACAGCTGTAACAATTAAACATCCTACATTGCAAAATAATATACTAGAATTTACATAGTAAATTCATATTTAGACAGTTGACTTCTGAGAAGTGTGTCTGTAAACAATTGCAGAGTGTGTGCTTTTCCAGTAAGCTAGGTAGGTTTAAAGCTTCAAACAATGCGAAAGTTACCATTACAGAACATAAACAAATGAACACCAAAATGTTATGCAAGAGCTGTAACAAACATGCTCGTTGCTTAAGGGGGATTATTCCCTAAATAAAAAATGTTAAAATTAACTTGAAATTATTTATTTTGTAGTAGACATAAATTACAAGTATTGGAGAAACATAATTTTTTTAGAAAAAAATGTTTAATATATATTTTGACACTTTAAACGAACTTTGCATACTAATTTTGCAGCCATTATAGCAAGAATCAGAATAAAAATTTTTACTAATTACTGCATTCACTTGCTAGATTAAAGTACGAGGAATTGCGTGTCACATTCAGTTTTTAAAAACAGTTTTTTGAAACAGTTTACTGATGCATTTTACATGCTAATGTAAATGCATTTCTTCATTATTTTTTGTTATATAATTTCAGTAGCAAATTTAGACACTTAAACCAACGATTTAAAAAATACTACACCGTATCATACTGTTTCTTTTAAATTAATTTTATAAGCAATACTTAGTATTGCAGTTTGTTAAACTGGTTCACAAAATTTAGACATAAAAACAAATGTATGTAACGATGTGTTAGGTTGACTAAAAGTCCCCTGTGAAGTGCTTCCATCTGGCGAGAAAGACAAGAAATATTTGAACTGTAGGAAAGTATGTCCCCCCCCTCCTTCACCACATTTCGGACAGGACCTGTGTCACGTACAGTTGGTAGAAGGGTGCGGAGGTGGGGCGCGAGACAGTAGTACCACAGAACGTGGGAATAAAAATTCTTGCAGCGACTGGCTGACACTGTTGCCATATCTTTCGAAGGTTGTCACAAGAACAGTACGGCCCATGTGCCTGCCAGCCGTGTAGGCAGGCCGCTGAGAATGTGAGTTGTTTAGTGTAACGCTTTCCTCTAAGGTCTCTATTATTTACATTCACTTTATTTACAACATATTTTACTGCTAAAGTAATCTTTTTTAACAATATTTTTAAAGAATGTTTTAAAAAGATTAACAACAGTTAATCAGACGAAACAACAAAGCAGAAGCGTGGCATCCTGTTTGTTCCTTAATAATGATATTAGTTTACCAGGAAGAAATTTATGTAAGTAACTTATATTTCGTAAAAGTGTATCATATATCACTTTTACGTAATCTGTAATGAAAAGCAAAAATTAAATCATTTATTACTTTTCGAAACACATTTATGTTTTTTTAATTTTTCGTTTACTGAGGAAATTAAACAGTAGCGTAGTTCCTAAACTGAACACAATCTGTGTTGCTAAGAGTAGTTCAAATACCTACATCTACTTGAAATTTCCGCTAACCTAAATTACAAATTGGTAAGTTCGGACACTGCTAAAACGTAAAGTGGTGCAAGTACAAGCATAATTATCATGCTTGAGTAAAATTTGTTTCGAATATAAACTATTTTTTTTCCAAACAAAATTTGATGTAGCTCAAGATATGTTTCTGAAAGACACACAGTAAAATAACAAATTATAAATTGCATAGATTTTAGAGAAAGGCATTACACTGAAAAACACAGTATGTATAACACTTTACTATGAATACATACACATAGTTTATTTTGAACATTAACTTTGTATTATTTGTATAAACATCGAGACAGAACTGCATTTATGCAAGACGCCACACTTAAAAACACACAATTTACTTTATATTACACTGCATTGAAAAGCATTCCGTAACATTTGTTTTGATCATAAACTATTATATTTTTTGTGCAAATTTTCAGACAGTGAAAAACATAGGCTAGAGTAAAATTTTCCGCGTGCAAAAAACGCATACAAATTTCATTCAAATACAGTACTGTTCCTATTTTAATAATGATTTTGCTTATGCACTGTTGCTGAAAATAAGACAAGGCAATCGAAATTAAAAAAAAAATCATCTTGCCTCAGTTCACAGCAATACATATGAAGTTCCAACGGTCTCTTTCAAGAGTTTCAATTTCAGATTCGTGATATGACGAAGCCTGGTGAATGTCCTGGTAAACACAAATTTTCACAGCGCTTTAGATTCTACGGACGTGAACTTAGGCAATATCATTTAAAAAATGTGTTTTCACGATTCCTTTCTTTTTAACTAAAGTCTGTCCGCGACATAAGTTAAACAATCACTCAGCAGTTGCAAGAATGCTTTTTTTTTTCTGACGGTACAGCCAGTCCACCAGGGCTTAAGTGCTTCATCCATCCTTCAGAAAAAGTACTGCAATGAATATTTTCAAATAATTGCAGAATAGTACAAAATACTAATTTATATAAAATAATATTTCCCTATTATTTGAAGTTGATGAAACAGAATCATACAGAACATTTGTTGGAAAATTTAGCTACATATTCCGCGCTGTATCTCTGTACTTCTTTATCTTGTATTGAAATTTCAGCCAAGCCCTTGTCATTCACAGATGTTTCACTATTGTCTATGTCACGGTTTACACTCACAATGTCTCTGTTTCGGCATTTTTAACCACACTGACAAACATCTGACTAGTTAGATATGGTTGATTTATTTTTTTCATATTCGGTAATAACAGCTGATGAACCGAATATCGGGTTTTAATTCCCTAACACAAGCATTCTCGGTCATTACTTGAAATCTGTTGGTGTTGAATTGTCATATGTGTATCCAATATTCCGTATTCTAGAGAACAGATTTTCTAATTTATGCAATTTGTCATAAGAAACTACAGCAATTCAGTTTTTAGCAAGTAGCTATACGTTTCTATGAATGATAACATGGAAATCAAAATACCTTTTCGGAATGGCATTATCACTTTTTTCGGAAATTCTCATTTCTGCAGTAACGCTTTTCGTTTAATTGAAACTACTAATCTGTTGCTCTGAATGCACACCAAATGCACTGTGCCAAGAATTTTTGTAGTCATTAAGAAATCTTGAATTCAAAATATAAGTGTTGCCATTTGGTGAGAAAATAACTACGTGGCATGTTTTACTTTTTGACGTACACTTTTCTGGCCATTGCTACTCATACCATTCTGTAAGGTCCTAACGCTCAATCTTCTGTTTGTTGTAGCAATGTCGAGAGCAGATATTAAATTCATTGAACAAGAAAAGCGTCGAATTTTCCAGTGAACTAATCGTTTTCGATTTTTTTTTTCAAATCAGGTTGACGCGAGTTCCTTGTACATTTCCTCAGAGTAAACTATCCAGGTAACGAAATCCCAACTGTTTCAAAGGTAAATATACGCTTTCCGAGAAACTGAACGCAATGTGATTGTTGCTGCAATGTCACTATCTTTTCAACTTGCTTGTTCTTTTTTCAGAAGTCATTCTATTTGCTGAACTGTAAAAACAGTTTCTAAGATTTTATGCACCTGAGTCCTAATGGCTTTAGGACAACGTTTATGATACATTTTTAAATTCAACAACTTTTGCATTAACTGCGCACATTTAGTTTTCATTTTCTTCTGCTGCATTTTGTCATTAAATTCTTACTGTTTTGCATTTGCCTTGTTTTTAAGAAATGAAATTTCTTGCTGCAAATTTTGTAACTAAGTACTGATACTAATTGCATGTGGTGGTGGGCACATTTAACCTTTCATGTATAATTATGCTAACATGGACAGTAAAAAAGGATTTTCAGTAAATAATTGAGGCAATGAAAAATTAACGTCGACGTTGTGAGAAATTTTTTAATGAGCTAGCCGTATAAGGCTAGGCAAACACAGTAGGCTATATTAACAGTTAGTTCATAGCTTTTTTAAAAAAAAAAAAAAAAAAAAAAAAAAAAAAAAAAAAAAAAAAAAAAAAAAAAAAAAA
>PNEQ01104940.1:0-12509 GCA_003012365.1 Medauroidea extradentata
GTGACGTTTCTCATTTGACTGTACCAATCACAATAAGGTTACTGTAACACCACACGTCGGTGATTTGCGTGTAAAACCCCACGACACACGAATGTCAAAACATCCAATCTCTGACCGTGAAGCAAGTCTGCAGACGTGCACACAAGTCACTGACACAAAGTGAGGCAAATTTCTTTTCGCGAAAAGTTCATGTCTCTATAAATAAGTAAAGAGCACACTACGAACGTGACACGAACTGACAATTGTTTCAATTACAGCCTCTGCCAAAATAAAAAGGCGAATTTTCAGGACTCTTTCAGCTGAATGTGTTACGCACAGGCACGTTTCAACTTTCTGCATAGCATTCACGAAGGTTTAGTGCTATATTAACTATCTTAATGCAGTGGCAAGGCATTGTCGTGTTTCTAAGGAGCGGTATCAGACCCGAAGATGTGCAATGACTGGAGAATTCATTCATCACCTCTTGCACGCTACTATCTGAATAGTGTGTGTATTACTATCACTCTGACCGTCTAATAATCCCACTGACGTCAAAGCTGTGTATATCACTGCGGGGCACTGCTTTCCTTATAACACATTCACGTTACACCGCGCAGACTACACGAGTTTGCAGGAAATATATTTAGCTCAGCACTTAATATCTACGTCTTCAGCTCTGGTTATACGCGTCAAGAGGAGAGTATGGAGCAGCGCCGGGAGGAAATGGCGGTGGAAGATCCCTGTCCAACATCATCGTCCGGCATGATTTTCCCATACAAACATCCGGGTCTACCCCATATGTAGGGATTGGAAAATTTCGCGAATTCAATTATCTGTAGGCTAGAATCCATTGTACTACGCATACTCAAGCCTCGTCTATTCGTTAATTGCCTGCTGTTCCAATGAGTAGACAAACAGTCGGGGCTTGAGTAGGCATAGTACAATGGATTCTAGCCTACAGGTAATTTAATTCGCGAAATTTTCCAGTCCGTGACCATATAGGATTCGAACCCGGATACCCGGTTGCAAGCAATGCTATAGCCACAACGCCAACCACGATACTTTGGCACCATGATAAACAAAGCAAAATGTTCACCCATCTTTAGTGTCTCTATATGTTATTGCAGTTTACCTTCTGATAAGGCATTTTTTACCAAAAAATCCTTTGACTACAAATAACTGAAGTATGGACAAAAAACGTTCGTACATAAATTGCAAATTTCTGGTCAACAAAGGATTCAAAACAGTAGTCATGGCCTTTTTTAAGGAACCACTCCAGCGTTCGCTTGGAACGACTGTGGGATATCACAGAAAAGTTGAAATCAGGTTGGCCAGAGTGAGAATCGAGCCCGAGTCCCCCCAAATGTGCGTACAACGTCACCTCGCTCAATCCGCTCAAATAAGTTTGCAGCAGTCTTACATTTGTTCATCTGGAAACACGGAAGTAAGGTACGTCGATACTGTTAGACGGTAGAGCCTAGGATATTGGCACCACATTGTGACTCCTGCCCGCCTATTGTCAGAGTTATTCCGCCTCTACCTTCGAGGAAAAAGTTTAATTTACTGTCGCTACTATTTTAAATAAGCGACGGAGTAAAATTGAATGTTTTTCCCTCCTTTAAGAAAGTAGAAGCTAAAAAAGTAGCATTTCTTCTGAGCCGATTAACTTTCTGCAGCTTATATTGCACGGGGGTCCTTCGCTTGACTTGGGTTAGACCAGAAAGAGACAGAGGGACAGATAAAGATAATAGTGACGCATGGATGAAGAGCGGTCTATCTCACCCACTTCTTCGTGCCTGGCTACACCAGTCAAAACGCAGAATAGAGAAACTGTATTATAGAAATAAGACACTTTTTCTCTTTTAAAAAAGTTACTGGAATATGATACGTGGTTGAAAAGTATTTTGCCTACTTAATATATTTAGAAGACAATAAAGAATTTTTTTTTTCGTCGCTGCATAATGGCAACAATACTTATATGGAGGATTGTAGCTAGTTGAGAATAGATTAAGGACTGTTCTTCATATACTAAAAGAAAAAAATTGTTATTTTTATTACTTATATCAATTATTTGTTTAATTATGAATGCGATGGAAGAGTTGTTTAAACAGAAGACGTGTAGAACACGATCAAAGAAAACGCAAAAGAATGTAACCGTACACACATTTTCAGACCCAGAGATTTGTTACATAATTTTAGGAGTTAAAATAATTATCTTTCGACCTTAATATATCACAATACATTTCTTGTCATCGCGGTGACAGCACTACCGGTAAATTACAGGAAAATAAAGGCGTAGATCACCCAAAGAGCCTAGAGTAGTAGCGACGCACAAAACGTTTGAGAAGTGCAGCCTTATTCACGAGGAAAAAAATAAAATTATAATAATAATAGCTAAATACTTGAGTAAGCAAAATGCACATTAGTTTAACACATTCCAGGCGCTCGCACTAAAATTAGTTTTGTTAGTGCCGAAATAATATTTACTTTATTTGACGATACCGTTCCTTGACTTAACAGAATTTGCTTTACAGGAAATTATTTGCTTGTAGAATATCTTACGTATTTGTGTAGATTTAAGGGATCTTCTGAAATGAACTATTCAAACACCTGGCATTAATGGATAATTTTAAAACGAAATCACTATCTGCCTAAGCCGGGAATTTTTTTATGTATCATTAAGGCCAGGTGTAGTGATTTTGGCCTTCGCTACGAGAAACGATGTGAGGCGAGTATACAGCAATGCTGGAATGCAGAGGCGGGACAAATAGGAGACTCCCAAGAAAACTCACAAATCAACGGCATCATACGGCACGATTAAACATACGATAATCCTAGTCGACCCCGCCAAGAATGTAACTCTTATCGTCTTGGAGGAAGGGGTTGACATTGCCGTTATTAGTAGAATGCCGGAATCTTGAATGCGGCAACACTGCATCTGAGGCTTGGCTGCCCTTGTCTGTGTAGACGTATACACGCCACTAAAGCTGCACACAGACACACTACACTGACTAGGACAGCCAATGAGCGACTAGCAGCGTGTCCCCGATTCAGGGCTGTCACCTTCAAGACCATGGTCTATTACTAAATACTAAAGAAGACCATGAATCAACACACCGAGTAGCAGCAGTACATACAGTATGTTCGGCGTGGAAGTGTTGGAGATAGTTTATATGGTGTGTGTGTGTGTGTGTGTGACGGACAAGCATATTTGACTATTGTTTGGAAGTTCTGGAACGATACAATTTAAGCGACGGGTGACTGATATAATTGGAGGACTTCTTTTTGTGACTGAGACAGACTTTGTCTCTATGCACTCCTGCGTCTTCACTTTTTGCGAGAATTATTCTTTTACTCTTAAACAAGAGCAGATTAAAAAAATACGTTTGGCAGTTTTGTCTGAAACCAATTTTACTGTGATTGCTAATTTTGATCCAAGAAAGTATACGTTTCGGAATAATATGTCAGTTAAAATTTTTGTTAGTTACATAAACTGGTAAAACTACAGTATTTACTGTCTTGAAGCAATTTACCAAATATGGTGAAAATCATCTAGAACGAAACATCCAAACAGATTTCTGATATATATATATATATATATATATATATATATATATATATATATATATATATATATATATATATATTTATTGTCGTTTAGGCAAAATAATAAATGTCCCGAAAACAGTAGAAACAATTGGAACACGGTGTTAATTAATGTTTTGTGCAGTATAGGTACACTTAGCGTTATGAATTATTTTGTGTAAAAATTAACTGTAAATGTTAATTTAGAGACTTATAAATTATAAGTAAAAAACGTGTTTTAAGATAACGTAAATTATTTTTATGTCATATGATAATATTAGACATTTTAATATAATAATTTTTCAGATCCTTAATCCACATGCGCCCATTAACTTGTGAAATTTGACTTCTTTAGCATATAGATTGTAGGTTGCCAGTTATTTAATAACAATAATTTGGTAATATTTCATTTTACAATTACCACAAGGAAATAAAACAAAATGTGGCGTGTCAGCTCATCATAAAAGTATCTAGGTTTCTAAACAATCGCTCGTAATGTTGACTAAATCTCCTTCTCATGTCCATTAATTTCAAGAACCCAAACAAACAAGTCTGCTTTTCGTAAATGTGTTATGCTTTGCTCGCTGATATGTTTGTACGGTTACAAAATAGACCTGAAATATTCGCGTTTTCTTTTGAACACAAGATATTCCTGAAGGCTACTTTAAATATTTTACATTCGAGTAGAGATTTCACACAATCGGACCATGTAAACTCATTATCATTCTATGAAACCCAGTAATTCACTGTGATTTTAAACAAATTTACCTGACGAGTGTAAGATAATATTTCTGAACTGTTATAGGAAGAGTGTTGTTTCACTGATACAGAAGTGTTTATACGTATGTAGGTTAATTTTGCATTATTGTTTAGTGCAAATTTAGTTTCATTTATTACTTAATTTACTAACTAAACATGCGGTGATTTTTCTTTACGTGTTAAAGAAATTTTCGTACGTTTCACGCAAGAGAATATTACGTCTGTTTTTACTGTGTATGATGTTGACTGACTACGTACGAAGGCTGGCAGAAATGCACACACACTGCACAAGCAAGGAATGTTTTACATGGCATGTGCAAAACAGGCGCACCATTTAATCTACGTTATCTGGGAACTACATCAAATAGTCCTCGACCCTCTTCGTAATAAAAAGTGCCTACGTCACCCTCGTCCAATATTGGATTGCGACCGCCGATAGCGCACTTGAATGCGTCTTGAAGCGAACAGCTGCGAAACATGTCATCTAAATGTAAAACAACGCGAGCCAAACAAATGACGAGAGTAACGTTTAACATAAAAACATTTCCTGGTGGCTTTTGTTGAGAGTGTAAGTAGAAGAGAAGATAATTAGAATTCAGCTTAGACTCTTGAAGTAATATATGGTAGCGCAAGTAATGTATGTATTCTCATCAGTTCAGCGTTAAATGCAAACAGCGAAAGACTAAACATTATTTAAATGTGCTTTCAAATGTTCATTTTTAACGATACTGTAGAATGTACGTAGATGTGCAGACATTATTAACAAAGCCACGATTTTGTCGTGAAAAGATTTTTGCATCACTTTGTTTCAGTGTCACAAGTGCACATTGGTAGCTCTGCTACGAGGCTATTGGCAGCGTGTCTTTGTTCAGAGGCGCCAGTTACTGAACTGTACCAATCAGAACAAGGTTAATTGAACACCACGCACTTGTGATTTGTGGATAGAGCCCGAAGACAAGTGAGAGATAAAACATCCAATCACTGACCACGAAGCAGAGCTGCAGATGTGCACGTATGGCACTGAAACAAAAAGGGGCAAAAAATTTCTCGCGAAAACTTCCTGTCCATATTAATTACTCAAAAAGAATTTTTTTTAAATACAATTTCGATATTATTTTTAAAATCCTGTAGTGAAGTATAACGAAAGGAAAAAAAATTACAAACGTATTTTAAGACAAACTAGAATAGAAAAACTAATTTACTGCAGACTTATTATAACGATAGGAACGCAGTTCATTACACGTACCATGGAGATTCGATGAAGTGAGAGGGTTTACGACCCTTTAACAACGAGATCTTAAGGGCCCATGAAGGTAACGTGAGGTGAAGGGACTATAAAACATATATGCCAGAGCCGGGATTCAAACCCAGGACTTATTGCATCGCAGACCAGCGCCTAACCGATTACGCTACGGAGAACGGTGACATATCGTGGCGATCTTAAGAGTGCGAGGTAGATAAATAAACGCTGAAAACATCAATTGATTTCCACGCTTATTTCGAAGCCAATATGGACAAACTACAATCCTAGATAATGGTAATTGCCAACTTTGTGTGTAAATATTTATCCAGAATTACTAATTCGTTTCGCGTGATATCTTGCGCCGCAGTTAAATGCACGAGGTTCCAGCGTCAGAGATTGTGCCTCAGAAGTTCTTAACACTGGAAACAATTTTGTTAAAAACCTTGACTAAACTATTGTCTAGGATTGCTATTGTTTGATTTTCGCAAATTTTCTTCGAGAAACCTACAGTTATAGATTAATGCTTTTAGCGTTGAACTATGTACCACGCCCTCTTAAGGGTGCCGCCTTACCCGCGCGTGAGAGGTTCAAAAGCGACGAAACTGTAAGGTCGACCTTGAAGCGTGCATCAAATGCCACGTCGCCTCAACGAGCCAAGCGCTGAACTAACGTGCAAGCTTCCCGCCGAGCGGTTTTTACTATGGGACATTAAGCTGTGACCATATAGGTTTATTGGTGGAAATTCTGCAACTAAGTTCAGTGCAGGTCGCAATCTGAGTCTCAGAGACATCCGGGCAGTACATTTTGAAGTAAGGAAGTCTGAAAAAACCGTTTTCAGCCATGTTGGATGTCTTAGAAACAGTGTTTTTAATGTGCGTGGCGTCTTTACAACGAGGTTTCGGCCTTGTCTGAAGTTTGTTTTCTTTTCGTATGTTGGCACAATGGGCACACGTGGAATATTTTTGTAGAAAAAACCTGTCTACGAACACACTGCAATGCATTTGAAGTGTAGGGTAGGTGGCCACCTTAAGCTATCTTTTTAAATTGAATAATTTGCTATAACCATAATATTTGCTGCCTTGAAAAAATCCAACATGGAGAAGACGATTTAAAACAAAACTGCCAGACATATTTTTTGATATACACTATCGTTCAGGCGTAAAAAAGTAATATCTCTAAAAAGAAGTAGAAACTAGAGAGCATGACCTTAAGAGTTAGTGGACGCTAGCTTTGTTTACGTTCGATGTACAGAAACGAGAAGGCGATAAGTCGAATATAACACGTCCGTCAAACACTTCATCGCCTCTAGGCGCGGAGCACTATACTAGCGCGCAGTGCTTTCGTAGTAAGTGATTTTCAACGGGACTTCAAGCGATGACCGTGTTATTTTATTTGTGGAAAGTATGTCCAATGCAGGTTTCTATGTTTTAGTTTTCCGATTACGTTAGATATTTTATCAACTATAACATCGTGAGAAAGTTATTTTTAGCACTTTTGAGGACCTTGAAAATCATGCTTTTAATTAGCGGACGGCATTTATAAAATCATAGGGATACAGTTTGAAGTGTGTCTTCTTTCCATAGATAAACTCGTTGGAAACATATTTAATAGTTATACAAGAAACAATAGTTTCCGTGCCACACTACAGCACGTCTCAAGCACCAGGTCCACTAACTCTTAAAGCGAATGACTAACCTGCAAATAAACAAGTGCCATATACCGTCCTAGCCTGGTATGGTGTGGGACTGGAACCTCATTGGTGCAGCAGTTATTGTACAAACAGCTGAGCCCAGAGAATAAGCAATGTAGTACAGAATATAACAGGCAAGTAATTTATTTCGCGAATTTTCAGCTGTCTCTAGAGATACAATATATCCCCAGACAACACTTAATAGATTTCGTTGACATTAAACCCCACAATTCCGACTACAGGGACATGGGTTCGATTACCCGTAAGGTCGTTCTTGACTTTCGTCCGAGTTTTCTCGGGTTCTCCTGTTTCTCCGCTGCACTACAATATTAAATATACTTCAATCAAGCTCTCTGTAGTAATCAAACTGCACGTCATCGTTATATTCTAAAACTACATAATTATGCCGCCACTTGGAATGAAAGTAGTGCAAGAAATCTAAACTTTATACAGCAGGCTAAACCATTCCTTTTAGATTTCTGTTTTGTAAGATAATTATTTATGAGATTTTTTGGCTTTGGAATGTTTAATCCTGTGTGCACTTTGTGTTGTATAATTACAACAATTCCGTCCGAAATGAGTATGGAAGAGTGAGTACGGTTTTTATCATAATGATGGCATTGGAAGATCTGAAAAATATGTACGTTTACATTTTAATTAAGTGACGCGTGCAATTTAATCCAAGAGATATGTTCCACCCTATATTTTTATAAAATCATAAAAAAACAGTTGGTTGATGAAACATAATGTATTGCAGTGTTATAATCGTCCTGAGACAATAAACGCAGTGTCAAAAACATTCATATTTAGGTTTTTTTTACAGTGGAAGCAATATTACGTCTAACATTAAGATCAACTGAGTATTCCGGTATTTCTTAAAAACATACAGATTGTTTGTGGAACACTGCACCTATGGAGCGCTTGTTTTAAAAACTTTTACCAGAGTTAAAAAAAATTGCCAAGAAGATACACTTTAGGATGTAAATAAAAGAAGAATGCTTACAATGTAACACTGTCATAATTATATAAATTTTATTTTTAAACTTGTTAAAAAATTTATTTCAATATTTTTTTTTTGTAAAATAAAAGGCGTGTTTCCATTAGGATACTTAAAGATCAACACGATAGAAAAAAACTTAATCAAGGTTATCCGTTATTCCTTTGTTTGTACGATATACATTTTAGTAAGTTTAAGAACTTATTATTATAAACAATTGTTTGGATACAAACGTTTATGGTGAAAACATATGAACATATAATGTATATTGAAATGGTCATAAACGAGCTCTAATAATAGAAACTAGGCCGATGTGTGGATTCTCTTGCATTTAGGCTCGCTTCCAAGGATATCTGCGTACTCAAGAAGACAGCGCTGATTGGCTGTTCACTTACGCGACGAATTTAGTGGCGTCTTTATTATTAATAGAGACGGTGGTTAATCGCGGGAAAAGTTGCTAGGCTCCAACACGCTATTTATAACACTGAAGATTTGCACAAATATTGGCTATTGTTTACATGAAGTACTGTAATCCTCTTCAACAGACACAATTATAACTGTACAGTTTTAACACAGAACGTGTGTGATTTGCCAGAAAATTGTTCACACGTGTCACTATTCAGATACTACAGTTTATTGGAGGCTATGTTAAACATTTTCGCGATTCTCCAGTGTCTCTAATTATTAATTTAGCGCCGTCCAGGGTTTGTCAAATTACTAATGGGTAGAGACACTTGAATTTCACGAAAACATTTTTACACAAACTTCTATCAATGGCTCTAGTTCACATATGTGCTTCTACTTTGTTGTTGCTAGCAGCGCGCTCCTGTGTACAGACAACTCGCATTTGACTGCGCCAATCACAAGGTTACTGCGACACCACACGTCTGTGATTCGTTGGTAGAACACTAAGAAGAGTTATAATAACAGCCAATCACCGACCCTGAAACAGAGGTACAGACGTGTACACTTGACATTGAAAGGATCTGTTGCAAAAATCTTCCCGGGAAAGTCAGGTTTTCTCTAATAATGGACTGCTCACGAAAGTTAAGTGAATAGCTCTATGAATTCCAACTTGTGCTCTAAAGAAGAAAGCAAATTACTCACGCCTCTACACATAATTTAATGGTAAAAATGTATGGGTTTATAAACTTACACTAGAGCTTATTATTTGTTAATAAAACCTTTAAAAACTCCAAAACTTGTTTTACAGATTTTATCTACAAATCATATGCAATTGTGTACGTCAATAAACCTTATTTTCAAGTTCCATTGTAACGAACATAACAAGATCTCATAATTGAATTGTTTTATGCGGAAGACATCCAAGCCACATATACGTAAAGAATAGACGAAAACAAGCTCCTAAATTATTGTACATTCAAAGTTCAGTTGCTAAACAAAGTAAGTAAACAGAGGTGGGGTATTTGACAATGAGCATATGTAAACTAACAAAATAACAAAAATCGTTTTAGTATCAACTTATCATATTCTACTTTATCAGTAGCGGGATGACAGCTTTCTGCATAACACTGTTCAATTATTCTTTGCCTGGTTTCTATCGACAGTAGAGAGCACCCATATTTCCTTCAAGGAGAAGTTCTGGCAACGTATCTCGCAACAGTCTCGAGAAGTGACAGAGGTCCTGGGTACACAAGCAAATCGCTCTTAGTGGGACGCTCACAGGAACGGAATGGTTGTTCTAGTATGGGCGTGGGTTCTGACCGCATTGCTCGTCTTTTGCAGACTAACTTGGCTTTGACGGTGAAGGGGAAGGGGGGGGGGGTTGTAAGGAGCAGAGGGGTGGTGAAACAGGAAGACCTTTGTGTTTCGCCAGCAAACTTGGAACACAGGGGTGTGTTAAAGTGCGCTGTTGGAACGCATCTTGGGGGAGGTTCCCGCCCTCCTGCCCAACCAAGTCCCTTCACTAAGCTGATGCGAGATAAAACTATCTGCAAGGGGCCGCGCAGAGACAATACCGGATCGCAAAGGTGCATTCAAGTTCCAGCCACAAAGAGTATCCTGTTTTACAAGATACGCCCTAGCGCACAAGCACCGTCTTCTTCCTCTTCCCTCTCTTCTAAGTTCGCGAGCTAATCTACGCGCTACGTGTCGCCTGGCTCACAAAGACAGCCCCCGCGTCTCTGGTCACGCGGCAGGTCGCGTCTTCGATGCTGGACGGCGACACGGGACAATATATCGCTGAAACATTCTCCTTGTCCTACGAGAGCGTATATCCGTCTACCTATTATGGAAACATGATTAGTGGTTTCAGTATAAAATTACATATCTTAGTGTATGGGCCGTTTTACGAGAATGTGACGTCCGAGGCAACATAAATCGGAGCCCTCCTTTTCACATTTTTTTTCCCTTTTTAGAAACAGTGATAATTTTTATGGTATGGCATATGTCTCTTTGTATTGGCATGTAATTACTAATATAAACATTACAATTACAAGTACCACAATAAAATGCATTCAGTTCAAACATGAAATATTACAAATATATATGCGAGCAAAGCCAAAACAATAAGTTACTAAAATACAGGGTTTACAAAATTAAATGAATCCTTCGCTTTGTTTTGTCACATGTAATAAAACGTCAGTTCGTTTAAATTATTAATAATACATTTTTGAAAATTTAAATGTTAGTTCCCTTAGAATGTGACGCCATGGGAAAATGCCTCCCCCCTCCCCTCCTAGACGCGGCCATGATCTTGATGTATGGAAAACAAAGGTTATTAAATAGAACAGAGACCAGTGGCGTATCCAGACGAAGGTATTAGGGGAGGGGGCGAATTATACAGCTTCCCTCCGTTAAAACGGGGGGGGGGGGGGGCCGGGGGCCCTCCCCTTGGAAAATTAGGATTTGAAGGTGCAAAATGGATCCACTGCCTGGCTACATCACTGGGCCTAACAACTGATGACAGATTACCGTAAGGAAAATTACACTTTTACAAATTAGTCCCTATCGTGGCTAACTGTTGCCAGTTATTCGCGCTCTCAATATCAACTAAAATTAGACACACAATAATGTAGTCGAACCTTAAATACAGTATACTCTATTATGTAATACCAACACACTGTTAGCGTTGGCAACACAGCTTCTTCGCAAAATCATAAAATATATATACGAGTAATTACATGGGAGAGGAAAATACACAGTATTTGCTGGAAACAAGCTACATTTTATGTTTTCAGTCGAAAGATTATCTTTATATGAAATCTTTTTGTCATTTTCACATTTATATATAATTTTTTTTCAAAGGTTTCACTGTAGGTTATGTTGTGTGTTTCTTGATATTTCTGTTTCTTGACGGATTTAGTTAATAATTACCGATAAGAATTCTTTTAGACATGGAAACCGGTAATAAAAGAACAGCAATACCACATTTTCACAATAGTTTTAACAGGAAAAAGAAAACGATAGAAACATACCAAATGAAGCGAAATATCATACAAAGGAACCAACAAATTATGTTTTCTTTCACAGCACTCTTAAAGAATCATTAAAATGTCTCATAAATATTTTCTTACATAAAATATTTTTAAAAAATTTCTTAAAAGTTTAAAGCATCGATTCTACACATTTAAATAACATTACAAATAAAAATGAAACTGTCGTATAGGAATACAAGTAGAGCTCTCAAACTCTGCAAAATCTCATAAAATTATTCAGTAATTTACACATACTTTTTTTATTTTTAGCAAGTCTCTAACATGAAATAAATTATAAATAGATTACTTCGCTATATACTATAAAACGTTCATAATAATTCTACAATTCAAGAAACTTACATTAAATTACAAACTCTAGAAGGCGATTACCTGGTTTGGCATATATTTTTCCCACTTTGACATCAATGTCACTATGTTTATTCAGTGAAGCTAAGCCATTCATATGCTCCTCACCCATCCGTGAAGGCAACCACTTCTCCAAGAGTGTTATTGTAAAAGAAGATTGTTCTGCACTAGCCACACTAACTGGCAATGTAGCAAGCACCAAAAGTAGTGTTTTAGTTGTTGGAAACAGGTCCCTGTTACAGTGCAAATATGCATCCATCACACGTGTTGATGGAAGACATCCTTGATCACGCTCCCGACGTAACTGTAACTGCCACAATTGCAGTTCACTTTCTAAAACATTTCTTGCTATCTCTTTTTCATATGCCAGAGATCCGTGGTGATTTTGAACAATATTCAAAACGTCCCGAGAAAACTCTTCCGAATTAACACTCTTGTCTATTAAAACAGACG
>PNEQ01104940.1:12609-47340 GCA_003012365.1 Medauroidea extradentata
TTTTTTTTTTTTTTTTTTTTTTTTTTTTTTTTTTTTTTTTTTTTTTTTTTTTTTTTTTTTTTTTTTTTTTTTTTTTTTTTTTTTTTTTTTTTTTTTTTTTTTTTTTTTTTTTTTTTTTTTTTTTTTTTTTTTTTTTTTTTTTGGCTATTCTGGGCATTTTCAGTTCCTGTGAATCGATGTATTCACCAGTTCAACCAGCCTGAAACTCGGGTGGACCTGGTGAATGTGTGTCAGTGGACCAATTGATGAGTTTTCAAACACATTTCCGTTACAAATACATTCTATTTTACCACGGTGATTGATTTACGGTGCTACGGAAACTGAAGTTGTTGATTTTAATGACAGTGGAAAACATTCGCGTCCAGAGGTGAAAGTAAACAGTGAGAAAATTTGGAATTTTTTTTATTTAAAATTATATATGCGGATTACTTAATGCATACAAACAAATTTTGTTTAATTTGGATTTCCTGTTGCAAAATTACTTTCCATTTGTGAATTTGTTCCGTAGCATTCACAAAATTAAAAAAAATATATAAACAATCCGATGTTCGGAAAATGACATAATCAGTGTAACGAAAACATTCGCCACGAAATACTTTTCTGTAAGTTTCCGAAAACGCGGATTGTTTTTAGGCAGAGGGTTTTACGCTAGCAATGTAGCTGTCAGTGCAGTTTACCGTTTCCGGAATATTCCCGGAAGTTCAGAACATACCAGAATTAAAAACACACGATACAAAATACGCACACCACAAGTTTTCTTCTCCTGTGCACGACCTAACTGATACAGAAGCCGTGCGCTAAAAGGAAGCATGTAATCCAATACTTGACTAATCTACGCATGTGCTGCTATCTCTGCGGATTGAGTGTTAACAAGACTCGCAAAAAAAAACTATGTGTGTTCCACCTCTGAACTCTTAGAAGATAATAATTGTTTGCCATTATGGACTAAAACCTATTAATGGAATTATTCAAGCGCATTATTGTGTTCAGTATTTTTTTTTTTTTATGTTTCGTGTTTTGTGTTGTGCACATAAAAAGCCCTACGAAGATTTTTTTTTTAGCTGAAAAGAAAAAAGAAACAAACAACCCGAAACCGCCGATGTTATTACAGTCACGGAAAAGTTCTTATGCCAAATGTCTGAGCGTTTGGTAACAATTAAAAATACATTTGTCATATCTCCCAGCAACATATTTGTTATTCCACGTGCTCTAGAAAGTGAGTACACACTTGATGATTTAACTTTAAAACTTGCATATTACTTTGCTCATTTCAATATTGCTAATGTCGCTATGCGAACTGCTTCATATTTTTAATTTGTACGTAGTGCAAATTGAATATGTTATGAATTTTTTTCGACTTGGGGGAACAGGGTGGGGCTTAAATCCGCCACTGAAGAGACCCAATGACCTTAGCGATAATAATTTTTCACTGGCTTGATTCAGTACCGTTTGTATGCATCTACAGCTCCGGTTCATAGTTGTTGGCAACGTGCCTTTGCGTAGACGCGGCACTTGAATGTCTACTAGAACAATGTCACTTTGACGCTACACGTATGTAACTTGCTGGTAGAACACTAAGACGTGTAAGAGTTAAATCATACAACCACTGACCTTGAAGTACAGCTGCAGATGTACACATATGTCACTTAAACCAATTGGTGTTATTTTTTTCCGCAGAAATCATGGGGTCCTAATAATTGAAGGCCCCTGAATTTAACGAAGCTGTTTATCTTAGATTCATCATTGTAACCCTACCTGAAATGTGGCCAAGATCCTTCATTTCTGCTGCTTTGACGATAATTATTTTTGAAATCCTAAACGGTAGCAGATATTGAAAACTTGTTGCACTGTTTTGTTAACTGTTTTTTTTAAGACGAAACACACATTGATTTTAGGTAGTTATGCAGTTAAGTAAATTCTCACTAAAGTACTAATTAGCCAAATCTTTACATTTTTTTGTCTAGAGAAAAATAATACTACATATTAAAAACAATTTTTATCAAAACTGAGCAACAATTTTCCCATTTCTGCTCTCGTTTAGGAGTAAAAGTATCATTTTCGTGAAAGCAGAAGACATGATGGATCATGACCCTAATAACAGAGGTGTTTCTGACATGTCCGCCTGGGTGGAAGTATTATGCTCGGTCCAGGCCTAGAAGTGCGGAAGCAGTAAGGGCGACACAGAACGCGCACCACACTAGCCTCTAGGTGCAAGAGATTGAACTGGTGTGCTGTCTTCTCCCAGACAACTCGCATATGTGAGACATTCTGTGATAACCCTATGATTGCATTACATAATATTAAAATTGAAGGTGTTTTGTACACGCCTGTACCTTATAAAAATACTTCGCCAAATTTTTAATGCCTAGAAAGGATCCCCACAAACATCCCTTTCCGCTATTTTCGGAAGGTTGAAAATATGCATTATAGAGTAGTGGTGAAACTGACATGGGTATAACACGCATGTAAGCCGCGCTCTTACTGGCTGTGTGTTTGTGTGAGTTAGGCACGGCGCCAAGGGCGATGTTGACAGGCTCATCTGGTGCGGTCTCACCTCTACAGCAAGACACTGCAACAACGTGCAGTGATATAGTAGATCACTCTCCTGACTGACACTTTCTGTGGTCACTCCATATTTTCATAAGAGAAAAGTTTAGCTAAGTCAATAGCATGTTTCTAAAGTAGTTGTTACACGAATCCCTTGAGTAATTTTTAATAGATATAACAGGTCGAAAAATTAGTTTTTAGCTATATTGAGGGTCTTCGGAATTACTTTCCTAATTTATTTGACGCTTTGAAACTACCGGTTCGTCATCGTTTTCGTACGTTGACGTAATGGGTACACTGGGAATAGTTACTAAAAAAAACTTTTTCTAACACATTGCAACACATTTTAAGGGCGTGGTAGGAAGTACCCTTAAATTTGGACTATTTCAGAACACATAGTATTATGGATCCCTGGATGCTCGAAACTTTCACAGCAGTGTGTCCTCCGTGTTATTTATATTAAACATACCGTCCGAATTCTCAGTTCACACAAACTACTATCGCCAGGGCACACGGATGCTTGCTACGCATGTTTGAGCTATGGCTGTGTTTAAGGGTGCAGCTTAAATGTTTGGTACAATTCGGACAGGAATAAAAAATGACCGCATACTTCATTATGCACTTTTGAATTACGCAAGACTGCGAAGGATCCTTCAGATCACTATCCGGAAACGGCCTTTGCGACCAACGGCATTATTTGCAAGTTCAACACATATCATACATACATGATGCGTCTCTATCACTTTGACGCAATGTAGCAAAGTAACGACTTGTTTGCGGGACCGTGTTTACTGGTAATTGTTGTTCAACTCAGGGGCGTATCACGAAAGGGGAAGGGGATATCGTGACATACACTTACCCCTACTCCGAAATGAAAAATATAACTGCTAGGTAAATTAAAAAATACTGGCAGTATTATATTCACAGTTTAGGTACAAAAAATGCTTAAATTGCATCATTTTGCTCGTTGAAACGGAAATTTTTCCGGGGGCCACCCCACTTAATGACGCGTGATCAGTTTCCCCTTATTATATTGTGAAAATTCTCAAGTTGGTCCCCCCCTTCCCGAACTAATATTATGGCTACGCCCCTGGTTCAACTCACCAAGCCTTTGAGTGCTGCAACTCGAAATTTTAAACATCCTCTATGTGAATGACAACTAACCTTTAATCGGTTATTTTTTTTTTTTTTGTTATTTTCTCAGAACGTGTATAATTGTAACTGAACACGACTAAGCGACGCCCCTATATTTTCATGCATACGACTACGTAAGTCGTACTGATAGTAGTTCCGTTTGTATGTACTGCGCTGGTGAGAATCATAGTTGTGTAAGTCTGGTGCAGTATGTTTGTAAACAAAATATTTGAAGCCACAGGTACATGGCAGCACGATCTTGCAGCCTTCAAATATTATAACAATTTATAGTTAATAGTAATGTGTATGATATCAACACCGACAATGCTTAAATGTTCCTAACTTACACCGTTATGAATCTTAGCACCACGATATCAATAATACAACTGTCTGAAAACATAATTTTTTGAAAAAATTGGAGGGTTTGGAATCATAATTTAATTAACTGACGTGCTGTTTCGGAAGTAAAAATTCGTCATCGTTTTAAATGTGTTTTCTTGTCGTAGGAAAATAGGAAAACGTTTTTTTTTATAAACTGCAACATTATGCGTTATATTAAATATAATGCATGTAATGTTGAAATTATTAATTGCATTCAACTGCTCAGCGTACTCCCAAAAACCGGTTACAAGTGTAAAAAAAATATAAAAAAATTTCGCCCGAACAGGGACTTGAACCCTGGACCCTTAGGTTAAAAGCCTAATGCTCTACCGACTGAGCTATCCGGGCTCGTGCGAGATTGCGGCAAATATAATCATAAATGAATGTATCATATTGGGTATTTTAAATTGGTATTGCGACTGTTGTACATTTTACTACCTTTCTTGTACAATAAAAATGTACGCAAATAATATTTATTCATTCACAAAGTTTTTTTTAACGAAATAGCTTAAAGATGCCGTATTTAGGAATACATTATTTATACTAACTTTAAACCACGACATTATCTACTTCGAAAATGTTATCGATTTTACATGTTATGATTTATATTTAGAGTACAGTCAATGTGTATTGCGTAAATTACCCACCAGTACCCCCAACGCAGCGTAAAATCTGTATTTAAATGATTAATAGAGATGATGGTATATCGCGAAAATGTTTTGTGTCAACATAGCCTTGAAAACACTGACACAACGTAGCTGTCTGCAGACCAATAACATGCATAAAATATTAAACTAGTGGCATTCTTATTGGCTCAGTCAAATAGGGCAGTAGCTCCACGTACAAGGAAAAGCCACTAATCTTTTGATAAGTTGAACGTATGTTGAAGCCTAGCAAATAGTCAAGTTTTTCCGCGATAAACCATCATCTCTAATGATTAATAGCGTAGGCTTACATAAGGTAGTTGGCCGTGTGTACTGGACTTTAAGCCGGAGTTACAATTATCCGTCTCGCCCGTCAGTCGACCGTCCGTCCGTCAGTCACGTGACCTTCAGCCAATCAGAAGCTTCCAATATATCTGTCCGTCCGTCCGCCGAAAGCTTGACAAGCTTTAACTTTTGACGGGCGACGGATGAAATAACAGCCTTCTAAAGATGGAGGCGATCGTTTCAACGGTTGCATTTTAAAAGAAGGCTGTGAGGTTCGTTTTATTTTACAATTTTTCTTGCTTATTGCTGCACATTCATGACTTTAAATTATGACTGAGATAATTTTGGCATACGGAAAACATTAAAATACTTAGATAAATTATTTTATTTATATAATGATTACTCAAATTAAAACTCAAATAATTTTATCAGTAAATATTATGCTCGCAAAATTTATGTTTGACGAAAAAAAGCTGTTGTACGTACTAGCAGCCATCGAATAATAAATAAATCCGTAAAAATAAGTAAACTGTTGAGGGGAATTTTTTTACGTCCCACAGAAGTTTTCTGTTTTGTGCATTGGTAGCATTGCATAAAGAAGGAATAACGACGGACGGATGACGGATTGTTGTAAATCGCTAGCTTTGCAGACGGTCCGTCGACTTGAGAAACTAGTGCGGACGGACGGACGACTGACGGAAGCGACGGATTATTGTAACTCCGGCTTATTAGTGTCATATCCAGACCCAAAGCGTTGCGTCAAAATCTTTGAAGGAAATCATATTTGGTGTTTGTGTCATAATTGTCGTGTCGTCTAGTCTTACATCTAATGTCACCCTTGATGCATCCAGTGTTGTGGATAGTGATCTACGTCTTAATGACCACCTCGGTTATCTTCGTCGTCTTGTCCAACACTAAGAAAGAGGAACTTGTGCCATATTTCTTATTTTATATTTTTCGTCAACACAAACCGTATCTCCGTACACCATTGGAGTCTCGTGAAACCTTTACGTGCCTTTCTTACATTCTTCAGTGTGCAACTTTCGTTACGTCACGAAACCAGGGAAAAGAAATACTTTGTGGCAGCTACGAAATATTTGGTACACATTTGTGGTCACCAGAAAGACATTTTGTTGACACCACTAAAATATTGAGGCTACCACAAAATTGTGTGTTGGTTACTACAAAATAATTTTGCAGGATGACTTTCTACAAAAATTTTATTTCCATGTATAAGCTGGTAACGTTTTGAAAAAAAAAAAAAAAAAAAAAAAAAAAAACTTACAGAATCCTTTACGGGGGAAAAAATATACACACATGAAATGCATGCAATTTTAAGTACACACACACGGATATATCACGGGCGTCGCAACCGTAGGGTACGGGGGTACACACACGTCCCCTCAATAATACATCTTTTCATTTCGTGTCATCCAATACATACAGGTTGTTTCATAACTTATTTTACAAACTTTACTACGTGATCCTTTACCACTAATGATGAATAGTTTCACAATGAAATTTATGTCTACTGCAATTCGGAAGACACAAATTCTCACTTGAAAATGTAATTTTAAAAGGTATTTGTACAAAATATTGGAAACGACGAGGAGTTAAATTTCAATTCTGTGCGCAATGTTTAGTGTTATTGAGATCTTCAATACATCAAGAAGCCGCACTTTAGAACACAGCCCTTCATGAAAATAATACTCTCTCATTGAGTGGAACTTCTGTGGCAAACATTTCATGTTAATTTTCTGAGCAATACACACCAAGAAACATAAAAGGTCCTCTTTTTTAAAATCGTTAGAATTCACTGGTTGCAAGAAATAAATTTTAAAAATAATCAGATGCTGCAGTAGCAATGTTAGCACAATTTCTGTGGCAAAGAAATCCACACATGAAACATACTAATGATGGTGTGTGATAGGCATGCCTATGTACGGAGTTGCTTGAAAGTAAGTTTGTTGAGGTTTACTTTGTTGAAATATGTGACATGGTTCTCAAGAACTGTAGCACAGGATGTATTTTTCAAAGTGCAAAATGCATTTACAAGCATGCTGTGTGCAATTTTCGGGTGTAGCAGTTTTCGCCCATGCCAGGTATTGTATTGTTGGCACAGACACACCAGAATGCATTTTATAGCAAATTGTATATTCTAGTGACTTGTAGAAATAAGACCTTTTACGTTGCTTGGGATGTACTGCTCAGAAAAGAAACATGAAATATTCACAAAACCCAACTCCACAAAAGTTCTAGTCGATAAGATGGTAGACACCTCTGTTGTTTTCATGAAGGGGGTTTTGAAGAGCAGTTTCTGAATTTGGTCGAAAATCTATATAACACGTATCATTGTACACAGAATTGAAAGTTAACACCACGTTGTTTCCAAATATTTGTCAAAATACAATTTCAAAATTCACTTTTCAAGGCTGAATATCCCCTTAAAAATTGCGTTAGGCCTATATGCAAAAAATTCATTGTGTAACTAGTCTATACCTAATTTTTGTTAATATATCATCTCCGAAAGTATTTAACATAAGCTAAATAACAGCCTCTATATTGAGTTTCGTAGTAGTATGAAACTTACTAATTCTGTGGTCACAGATATATTTTTATTTGTAAATAACTTCGTAAACAAAGCCTGTGCTGTTATAACTTAAAAACTATAGATAAAACCTATTTGCTGCACATATTGGCGTTCACAGTCCATTCGTGATAAAATTACCACTTTTGAATTACAACTTTGTGTAACATTTCACACACGGACACTCGGTTATTTTCTTTCAGTAAAGTTAGTGGAGAATTAGGTAAGTAATTTTGTGTTGCAATGTCTTACTTACTACGCGTGCAGTGACGAAATTAGAGGTACCTCAAGTGCTCACCACTTTACCGAGAATGGACTATATTATTCTAAAATGATTACGCCCAACAAAAAACTATTTTTTATTTATTTGTGTGTGTTATTATTGTTGTTATTAAAGATCTGTAGATGCATAGCATAAAAATATATTTTAGTTACATGTAGCCTATGTTTTATGAAGTTTATGTTGTGTTGAACTTAATCGTAGAAGATTTTATAAATATTGTGAAAATGTAAAATTTAAAAATTGTTAGTTTAAATATCTGCAAGAAAATATTTTTACAGTTTTGTATGGTTTCCAGAGTTCACTGCCAGGTTAGACCTCTTTGCTTATTTCTGTTGTGTTTTTGGCTCGCTAATACTTCCAGAGGTACCAACCACGCAGCATGAAATTCTATCTGAAATCATGTGGCGTGCATTGGCCATGTTTGTTTACATCGTTAGCTGCAAGAGTGTGCTAGTATCGCAATCTCGTTGTTGGTGGAAGTAAAAGTATTGGTAAAGGCGATGCCGTATATTCAATGTATGAGTAAATTGTCGTCGTGACTTGTTTTTAATTTGTAAGACCACGATAAAAAAAATCATCCCGCCGGGGTGCAGACTCGAACAAACATCCCTTTACTTACCACTCGCCCTTTACCACTTTTTTTTCTTTTATTGTATTAATGAAACACGCCTATACACACATGATAATACACACAATATAATACACATAATATAATACATACATGAGAATACACACTATATAATACACACATTATAACAGTCACTTCATGTACGTCCATGACCCATATTAGCGGGACAAAACGAATGCAATCGTCTGCCAACACCCACTCGACTATCAGTACACATTTTACATTGGATTGCTATGATCAGTATATAAGTAATCTTTACGTATTTAAAAAAAAAAAATATTCGTATTTTCATTAGAATGGTCTGTTAAATATTTCTTTGAAACTTTATATTATTCTGTAAAAATTTGTCTAACATGTCTGAACTTTGTAAAGGAACGAAAAATCTTCGTATTATTATTTTTACCGGTACGCGAATTAATGGTTATCATATCATTTTATAAATAGAACATAATAAGTAATTTTACTCAATCAAACGTCGCACTAACTATACTTTTGTTTTAACATTTCAAAATTAAAATTATGTTTACTCTCGTTTAATTTAAAATTTATAACGGCTTTCACAAGTTTGACCAACGACGGCAGTGTAACGTTTAGTCAGGAAGTCCAACTCAACGCCATAAATAATCGTTGGAGAGTTTTCTCTATTTATGGAACACTTTAGAAACCTTCAATTTCAAAAAGTAACTTCAATTTCATTTACAACAGCGTTAATATAGTTAAAATGCTTAAGTTGCAAAACAATACTTCCAACTTTGAATCACATGTTGATGTTGGTACAACCGGAATCGTTAGTCGTCAATAAGAGAAGCATTTGCCCTATCTAGTGATAGGCCCCTGGTTTCCTCCATTACGTCATTCTTTCATTGCGGGTAGTTTCTGTACTATGCTAACGCCAAATGTAGTAAAGATCGACAAACTTTAAAGATATTCTTTATAAATGATAATCTGCTCAAATTGGGTGAATTTTTACTCAGTTTTTTGGCAGGTTTCGAAAATATATTTTTAAAAAGTATACTACGGTGATTAGGAAAGATACTATAATAAGAGTGTATACAAGTTTTTTAAAATTATTTTTTATGTTCTGTCGAACGTTCTTACTGCTACTGCAGCTTGTAAGTTTAACATTCAGGTTTCTCGCGGTATCTAAACTCATTATTTTGTGGTGTGTATAGTGTTCCAACATGTACCTATATTAACTGATTTTTTTAAAAATCTTTTCACTTAAAAAATTAAAAATAAAAAGAAAATCGCTTTTTCAGCCAGCTACATAATTAGCATATTTTAGGAATGAGAAATGCTTAAATAACCCCATTTTGCACCTCGGAACCCAGAAATTTCCCGGGGGGGGGGGGGAAGACCCCTGGACTCCTCGCTTTCTTTTAGGGATGGGTGTTCCTCAACAATTAAATGAATTTCAGTCCTCCTCCAAAAAGTATGAGCTTGCGACTCCCGTGGATATATATAAACACACACTTAAAATTGCATGAACTTTAATTTATTCGAGTACTGCTTGGTAGAAATACGCAGATGTACTTTCAGACAACAGAAAATTTGAAGTTTAGAGAAACGTAATGTTCTAATCGTCTGTCTATGTAACATTAACTGCCATTCAATTTTTTTTTCAGTTTGTAAGTTTAATGACAGGCAGCCGCAAGTAACTCACTAAGCTTCTTATGATTACAGAAGGTGTATTTAGTCTGTTCACTAATCATTTCCTCCTCTTCCTTTCACATGTGAGTAAACCTTGTTATTAAATATGATATTTCTGCAGGATATATTTTCTCTGCCAAGCTCTGAGACTTTTTTTTAAGTAGGCTTAACTCTTGAAGCGGAGAAAAAATACAAAACTTTTTCCCCAGCATTTAACATACTTGCTACGAAAATACTCCCAAGGTAAGAATTCTCGTTTCGAACAAAATCCGGAGCGCAAAATAATCTCTTAAAACACGTAAGGATCAGGGACTTCAACGCGGAAGTCAGGAGCAGGAAGAAAAAATAATATGAAAGACATTCAGCAGGAGAAAAAAAAAGCTTATGGATAATGAAGGAAATCCGATTGTTCCAATTAGAAAGGAAGAAGGTAAGAATCCCGGGAGTAACTCCTACTGCAAGCCACAATTCACGGTATGTTTTTATGCTTCATTACAGAGTCCAGGCAACAGCATGTAATGAAGAAAACGAGCTGTCACTCGCTTCACAGACGAAACATGACAGTAACTATTCCCTGTCTATCGTGCGCCATTCTCACTTTCCAACTAGACGAGCTGAAGTAGGAATTCACAAACATGTAATACATGACTGAACATATATTTGGCATCTGTCATGCAGGCCAGTTCCTGCAATAATCTAATACGTTAGTGTACTGTCGATGATTTATTACAACAATTTACATGAGTCAAACAATTAGTTCGTTCATTAATACATTCCGTAATTATACTAAATTGGAGATCTAAAAATGGCACGTATAAGAAAACAGATGGCATATTGTGATATATTTTCTTATTCTTATTTGATACCAACATAATAACAAATGATGGAACTGCTGTGAGCAATTTAGTGTCTGGTTGTTATATATCCGAACATGAGAGACTGGGTTCGGCCGATATGAATTATAATATGATGTTACTATACCAACTGCTTAAACAAATGAAATCATCATTAACACAATATCACCTTTTTACTATAGGAATAATAGTAACATCGATTAAAACCACACGTAGATTTCCATGTTCCATCTTACTTTTAAGGGGTGAATTTCGCGCAAAAATAGAATGATAAATATCGCTGACTGAAAAGTACCACTAGGACCATGTGTCTATGTAAAAGAGAAAGAATTACAGAACTAATAATATAATATTGTAACATGTCATTATGTAGGGGTACTAGTCCAGTTACGGAAAGCTAACCTTAATGTGTTTTAACCATGAACAATTTATGAACTTGGTCCCTACTACCTTGGATTTATCTGTTTCTTCTCGATAACTTCTGTTCCAGTCGATGTATCAAAATTTTTGTCATGACAAGGCATAGATACAAACTTAAAACTTTTCTGTAATTGCTGGAACCATAATATAATCATTATTTTGCAACGGGAAACAGCTGAAAAGAAAAAAAAAATTGCTGTATTTACGGGAGCGACTACAGAGGCCGCAACATTAACAGAAACAATGCCATATGGATTCCAAAAAGTGAATGAAACAATAAACGATGCCTTGTCAGCGTGAATAAAGTAAAACAATGTGTCTATTCCCTGATTGATAAGAAAAACCGTAAAACCGATCTGACAGGGATCAATCCCCTTAATGGCAAACATAATTAGGATTCCGCACTAACATTTCATTCTCCGTGTAATATAATTGTTGTTATGTTGTGTATGATTCCGTGTAAGGGCATAATGTACGTTTGTTTGCTTTAATTAATTTTAAATAATGCTTAAATGATGGTGGACAGTTAGTTGAGTATTTCTTGCGAGTGAGTTGGCTGAACTGAAAAAGAAAAAAAAATCACATTATTTGCTCGTTGCAAGCAAACATTGGTTTTGTAACTTTGAAAGAGAGTAGATATATATGTGAAACAGTACAGACGTGTTTAATTAAAGTGTGATGCATGAGAAGATCTCCAGTGGTGACACCTACGACGAGGACCAGGGAGTCTATTAGGACTTTAGGAAGGATCTACCGTCACCGTCGTCGAGGTATTATGGTATGAAAACTCCTTACATTGTGACGCTTGACGCAGGTGTATGGCTGACACTATACTAGCTGTTTCTTTAGGTGACTAGAAGCAAACTAGTAACACTTATTTTGTCGTTAGCTACTAACTAAACGTAACAATTCCTGGAAAACTTGCGGAAAATGTAGATTAAGAAATCTCTAGCTCCCGACTGTAGTAGCTGGTGAACGTGTATGATTTATGGGGTTGTATGTGTGTAATATTTATTGACAGCTTTAATGAACGTCATTCACAAGCTTGCCTTTTGCCGCGGTGACCAGCTATCTAGTGGTTTACTTACGTAGTTAGCTTGGTGAGGTAGTAATTGGTTTCTTGAATGTCACTAATCTACAATTGTTTAGTTAATTTGAAGTCAAAAACATAATTGTTCACGTTTTTTTGTTTTATTATGGAGTTTATTGGCTCTCAGGCGCCCTCTATCCCATCCCCGAAATTTTACCCACACGTTGAGACTTATTTGATTTTTGTAAACAATTCCTAAACATAGTTAGTAGCCAAGGTGATTCTATTCCCTATTACGACAGCTGTGAGTGTAATAGTGCACATGTAGAAGGATTATATACAATACATTTCCGTACATCTATTAAATCCAGCATTTCAATGTACAGAGTACCAAGCAGTAAGCCATAAAGCGCCCAGTGCAGAGTCAATTAAAATAAATATGTTATCTTGGCCTCTTATCAAAACATTTCCAAATTTACAAGTTAGAAGAAATTATGATTTCAAGTCATAGACTCATACATATATACATTTTTATTAACCATAGAATACATTACATTGTTAAGGGTTTTGTCATAAAACAGTTCAAACTCGTTCAAACTAGAAGAACTAATAGACTCTGGGCTGGGAATAAAAAAAGTTACATTACCAGAATAAAATTATATTCTCGGCAGAAACATATCGGAAGCTGTCTCATGATACCTTAGAACTAATTTCTTGACATCCTCCCTTCAGTAGGATTAGTAGTAGGACAGCACATTCCGGAATTCCCAGATATTAGTAAAATTCTCCCTCAATCCTCCATAACTTTTTTTAACCATTCCTAACAAACTTGACTTTTGTTTTACGCGCGTAAAATGTTTATTTAGCACATGCATTTCAAACTAACACCTATAAATCTTAGCAGACTACTGTTTACAATCGATTATACAACAAACATTATTCAATACTATAATCTGTGACAATACATAAAAAAATTGGATTGTTGTTGATAGAATTACGTAAGTATAAATTTTTATGTGCAAATCTAAACTGAATTCGATGAAACATATAATAAACAAAGCATTCATGTAAACTCGTTGTTACGTTTTAAAGTTCAAACTGTGTAGGAATGCATAGCGCATGAATTCCAAATATTACAATATTTATAGGATAATTACTCAATATCTGTGCAGTAAATCTACCTGACAAATGTGAGCGAAAATGTCTTAATGATCAAGAAAGAGCATTTCGATTCATTTAAACTAGAGCCTGTGATTTCTGGTGAAAGTATTTTGCAACAATTTGTTTCAATGACTTATGCGCACATCTGCAGTTGTGCACCATGGTCAGTGATTTGATGCTTTTAACTCTCCAGGGTCTCGGCGTTCTACCCACAAATCACAGACGTGTGGTGTTGCTGTAACCTTGTTACGATTGGTGCAGTGAGCAGAGTTGCAGATGTGCACATAAAGCACTAAAACAATTTGCTGCAAATATATTTTCACCAAAAATCACTGGCTCTAATTTAAACACAACTCAACTTTTACTATTACTGTTATAATACAAATCACACATGAGTTTATTAGCGATGTTAAAATTGTTCATAACGTGTGAGATCCAATGCACTGCACCTTACCGTAGTGCTTAGTTTACAATATCTCTGGAGATTTTGGATGAACTATAATTCTCTATGGCTAATAATAGGCATATAGTAATATTACATTGAACTTTTGCTTACATGGTACGAATAAAGTTACGCACATTTCGAGTGGTAATTTTCTTTTATATGCTTAATGAAATTTCACAATTATGTGTGATAATTCTTGTACACGGTACGGCAAATGTATATACATTTCATGCAAAATAAATACATTTCCAATACAAGTTAAGTAACGACTCTTTCGTGTATTTTAATATGTATACCAATGCTGTAGCTTTAATTTCATGTACGGGAAATTTTATGTACATGTTATTTAACATTTTACGTCAAATTTTGCTTTTTGAGTTAAATTCAATTTGTAAACAGCTAGAAAAATAAGTATGCTAATTTTTATCTTACTGTTTACAAATTGCATTTTTCAAGTGTGCAAATTTAGCCAAAAAACATTTTTAAGCACGTACACAAAATAGGTTCTGCTTGAACACATTTTTCATTTACACTTTTGAACAAATATTACGATTTAATACCAAGTACTTGTACATCAGGGGCATGTTGGATTCTTAATGAGTCCGCAGAGACCTACTTACACATAAAACATTCTAAATTTTTTCTGATTTCGTTTAGCGAGGAAGACTGGTGCCAGGATAGGTCGACCCATGTAATTATATTAAAACGACAACGTGACAGTGCTGAGAATTTTCTGCCAAGTACAGAGCTCTGAAACTATTCTAAACAAGAAAATTCATGAAATCTTAGTAAGGTTTACGTTAACAGTAAACGCATTACTGCGAACAACGGCATTGTTATAACAACAGTAAAGCAAATAGACAAAATGTATCGTATGACTCAAACTGTATCATTTTTCTACTTTTTTTTACACAGTACTCCCTTAAAAACTTATTGTTAACATAATTTTTGTATCTGTACAATCAAACCAAGGAAAGTGTTTCAACACGTTAATATGAATTCTGTAATAATTAGGGACCTAAAAAATTTGCGTTTTCTTTTTACGCATAAGGTAAATTTCAAACATCTTTATGTTAGTGTCACTTTCGCCATTGGTACTTGACTTATCTGGCACCTCCTGGAAAGGACTGAGCCAATAATTTAGAAGCAACTAAATACAATTCAATCATATGTGTTATCACTGTGTCAGCAAGCAGCCAATGGACAGCTGTTGTCAGCTTGAATACACAGATATACTTGGAAGCTAGCGTACAAGTCAGTGAATCAGCGAATTTTGCCACTCTCTAGTAACAGTATTATTGTATACAAGCACACAAGTAACATTATATAACGTTAGTATACATTGTACATAATAAATAAGAATATTCAACATGATTATGAATTGTTTGCCTTTTATAAAGTATATACACACGTACTCATCACCTCGCACACAAAATTTTGCGTGTAGGTGATTGTAATTCGACTCAGCTGAACCATACGGAAATATACTTGTTTTATCAATGGAATGATATGTACCTTCATGGACACGTATTTTTACTGACTGAGTTTCATTAAATTTTGAAGGATCATACTTTCGATTAAATTAATAAAACTATACAGAGTGATTTTCTCACAAACTAAGGTCACCAAAGCTTTTATTTTTAGAAATATACGTGCCATTGAGGAGTATGACAGCATTTAGTTTCTTGGACATACTCCATTGCGATACACATGACTGTCAAAGAAAACATAACTAAGCAGGGTATGCTTTAGTCAACAGGATACATATACAACAAGGAAAAACAGGTTGCACAGTTCTTTCAAAAATATTTGAGGAGTATATATGTATATGTATATGTATATGTATGTATATATATATATATAATATATATATATATATATATATATATACATATAGTGTTTCTGAAATACTTTTACAAACTTTGGAGGATTAGCATCTTGGTGTTCCGACCAGCTGTGTCTCAGCCTGAAGACGGGAGTAGATCGCGTTGTATTTATTCGTTGATTTTAACTTGTGTTGTGTCGTCTGTTGTCTTTTGTTTTGTTGGCCACTGTTCACTGTTTTTTGTCTATTTCCATCTTTTTTAATTTTGGGAATCTGGTTCTGTTTGTGTCTGTCATTTATGTCTGGGTGTTGTGTCGATATTCGATTGAATTATTTCAACCTTAAGAAATCTTTGTTGTATTACACACACACACACACACACACACATATATATATATATATATATATATATATATATATATATATATAAAATTAAACTTCCTCTGAGGTTGCTTTTTCTGGTTTTTGTGTTTCCTATATCTGTCTTTTCTTCTTTTTGTACTTTGTCATTCGACAAAAATAGATCAGCAAAATATGACCAATGATGTATGTCCACAAACCAATAAATTCGAAGGATCCTTAAATAAAAACCAATGTTCATGTAAACATATTTCCGAATATCATCAGTTATTGTGTTATTAATGAAAGTTTAGTGCAATGTGTTACAAGGTAATTAGTTTTGTAAACAGATATTGAATAATGTTTTTGATTGCAGACGCCCTAATTTTTATCCTCTTAGCATTGGCAAAATATTCATAAACTCAGAACAAGAGCAGCTAATTTTGAGTGACTAGGCTGCTTTCTGTCAGGAAATGCCATCTGATACAACCGTGCAGCCTCACGCTCATTGCCATTCGCGCGACTGTACATAAAAAACATATCAGTCTGTTCACGAAATGGGTATCCTGTCATGGTTTCAACTGCAATACAAAATTAGTCAAATGTCACGAACAGATTATTCACAAATGTAAACACGTTTCCTTGGTAACATATCGTAATTGAAGTTGCATATGAGTTTATAACCCTTCCATTAGTGCTAAAAGGACATAAAATTTGGGTGTCTCCAATCAAGAACATTATGGACGACTTGAAAAGAGGCGGAGCTTCAGTCAGGTGTGGGGAAACAATTCCTATCTCCATGGATACCGTAGCCGAACCAAACCTTAATTTAGCTGTTTGGCGTCAAATGTCCCGGATGAGATGTACGTCAAGAAAATTGATTATTTGTTTGGAATTTGCCGTTTTTTCAGGTAAACATTAATATTATGTATTTGCGTATCTTAACCATGAAGTAGAAACTACTATTTTTTACCCTCGCGTGCAAATCTATGAATGCGCAACATTTTTGCTTTCTGCAATCACCAACTAACAAATCAGCATGTTTGTAAACAAGCTTTGTTTCCCACAGTACTTTTTTCCCTGCGGTGACGTCAGGGGGCGTGTACTTCAAGTCATCCATTAAATGATTGTTCACAAAACTAATTACCTTGCAACACATTGAACTAAACTTTCACTAATAACAAAAAAAAAAACTAATATTTTTCGGACATATGTTTATATGTACTTTTTTTTTGTTTTGGTGTAATGAACCTACGCAGGTATATTGTAAAAGTATTTCAGAAATATCCTGTATGTAGGCTATATATACATTTTTTTACAGGATGAGTCAGGACGGAGTGTGTTAATTCGTGTGTGTGATAGATCACAAAAAACATGTCGAAAATGTGGTTTAAATTTTTCCCTAAAGTGAAAATTGTGTGAGTAATGCTACCCCAAAATAGATTTTAGAATTACTAATTATTAAATATCTCAAAAACTACTGCATATTGAACTACGATACTCTGAGCACTGCATCAACAATGACTGTTCTTCATTCTCAGAAATTTAATTTGTTAATATCGCTGGCCCATCGTTGTTCAAATAGAGTACGAGATCTTGTTTTGGCTTGTAACACTGTGACACTTAATTGTTATTCATGTTGTACTAAAGAACACCTACCAGGTGAAAAGGTGTAATAAAAAAGGTAGTTTTATTGGAAGGGGCTAGAGTGAACCATTTTCTAGAAAATAGCACGTCAAATGTTTTCCGTTTAAAGCACAATAAAATGTATTGCCTGAAACATATGCAGGCATTGCGACTGTTCTGCAAGGCGGGTAACCAAACAAATAGGCGTGTCGCAATGATGCGATTTCGATAGCTTTTTTAATCGAAAAATTGTAACTGAGATGGTGTAAAAGTAGGTTACATATCACGGTAAAGTGGTTGCATTTTGTGGTGAGGAAAACTGCAATACTAAAACAAACCACGAATATACGGCAATGTGCACTAGGTTTTACAAAATCCTAATTCAATGTAATCCTACAGACAGTTGAACCTTTATCGCTATGGACACGGAACTAAACAAAACAGACATCCTATTACCTGCGCAAGTAATGTTATAAGTGATGTTTCAAAGCGTGTTTCTTGTTATGTAAACATTAAATAATTTTCATAAGCAACAGTTGTGCAAACACATAAATAAACTTGCTACTGATTCATTAATCCAGATAGTAAAGAGTGTACTTTGAAAACAAGTTACGACATAACGTAATACGGAGTCAAGCAAGAAATATCATGTTTGTTTAGTTGTTTTAAATCATTAACGCCTTTATGAGCGATCTTGTCAACACGAGAGAACGAGTTTGGAAAATGCTTACATACCAAACAAATGAAACCTTCGACAAAATTAGTTATTAAAAAACTGTAGAGTATTACATATGTCCATGTTGAGAAGTAGGGTACATTATAACATGTGCATACTGTAAATAGCATTTCGGTCATGACACAAAATTATTACGCAGTGTACTCGTCACACAGTTTTTATTTTACGTATTACAATTGATGGGTAATTCGGAATGATTTCTGTTAATACCTAGGAGTTAGTTAGTGTTTCTCTTGGCGAACAGTCGGCTACGATGAGCGCCAGGGTAGTGCCGCATTAAACTATCCGACGTGTAGCCAATATGGAATTTCTGCTTACATGCACACTTCGAAAGTGCCACACATTATCCATGCAGGTGTGGAGGAACGAGGAACTCAGTGACAAGATTTTAACATTTGGAGAAACGTGCGATGTAGTTGCTGCGCGAAGGAGATATGCGGAAAATTACCCAATGAGATGACTGCCAAACGCACAAACATTAATTGCAATTAATCCTAACTGATTTTCAAAGTACGATCTTTACTCTCTGATATAAGGAATCATTAGCAAATGTATTGTTGTGTTTGCACAACTGTTGCTAATGGTAATTATTCATTGCTTACATAACAAGAAACACATTTTGAAACATAACTTCTAACATTACTTACGCAAGTAATAGGATGTCTGTTTGGTGTACACTCTAAAAAATAGTTTGTAAATTTACCAGACGTGCGTATAGGAGCGCTAAGAAAGTAGGTTTGGTAGAATAGTTTCCCAGACATCCATGGTAGCACTCCTAAACCTTTTTATAAAACAGTCAAATGTATACTGAAGATACCAGACTTGTATTGTAAAAAGTGTAAATGTTTGCATATTTACAAGACGAAGTATGGTAACTGTACCATACTACGTCTAGGATAATAACTTCCTAAACGTCCAAGAAAGGTTTTTTACAGTGTAGTTTCGTGTCTATAGCGATAAATGTTCGTCTGTCTATCGGATAACCTGGAATTAGGATTTTGTAAAACCTAGTGCACATTGCCATAGATTTGTAGTTTGTTTTAGTACTGCAGTTCTCTTTACCACAGAATGCAACCACTTTACCGTGTTAGGTAACCTACTTCTACATTATCTGAGTTACACGGTTTTTTTGTGACCTATGAACACACGAAATTAACACACTCCGTCCTGACTCACCCTTAGGCACACACACACACACACACACACACACACACACACACACACACATATATATATATATATATATATATATATATATATATATATATATATATATATACGCGTGTGTGTGCATCGCATATTAACTCATTTTAACTCTTAATAGTTGTTAGAACTCTTCCAAAAATATGCTACTTTACAACATATAATTAATATATGTACTGGAAGTAATATTTCTTGTAAGAACTTTGTGTAAAGGCACACTTCAAAACACTGTAAAATAATATTAGTTGGATTGGGGATTATTTGTTTATGGACGTGTGAACTTTCTGAATGCCACGATTTTTTGCAGTTTCTAACAATATATTATTCCATTGGCATTGAGCTCAAGCATAATGACTAGGGCCAGCACGAACTTTTCGTGAAAATAATTTTGTCCCAGTTTGTTTCAGTGCCTTACGTGCACATCTGCAGTTCTGCTTCGTAGTCAGTGATTGGATATTTTAGCTCTCACGAGCCTTGGGCTTCTACCGGCAAATCACAGCCGTGAGGTGTTGCAGAGACTTTATTGTAATTGGCTCAGACAAATGCTATACGGCTCTTCATATAGACACGCTGCCAATAATCATGAAGCAGAATTGCAGATGTGCACGTAAGGCACTGAATCAAAGTGGGACAAAATTATTTCGCGAAAAACCAGGGTTTCTACTCGGGGTTGTACAAGTGGTGTTTCAGTAATTCTATTATGATTGGCGCAGTGTAATGAGAGATGCGCTGCCAATATCAACTAGGCAGAGCTGCAAATGTGCACATAAGGCATTGAAATGAAACTCGGCAAATATATTTTTACGACAAACTTGTTGCCGTAGTTATCAATGTTATAAGTAGAGACATGCAAAATTCGCGTTATTTTCTGGCAATTGACTAGACTCCAAGTAACTATAGGCTCGTTCGACGTCTCCCACTGGCCGATATTGTCGTGACTTGCCGCGGAGAATGCCTACACGGTAAAGAGGCCAATCTCTGTAAAGACGTAACACACGTAAATGACAACACATCATATTTCGTGGCCAATTAAGTAGCAGATTGTGCTATTATATGTATAGGAAAGTGAAGTTTAGTCGGCTACCAAATGATAACGGGAATTTTACATGTATCTAGTTATAAGAAAGCCTATTAGAACCGGAACTAACATAGGCTACCATTATAGAAAATAACTCTACTGAAAAAAGTTTTTCTTGTCGGAAATCACTTTGACTGGTTTTTACAAACTTGATTCTACAAAAAAATAATGTTTAATCAATAAACGCACAAATAGAATTTTTTTTCAATTTTATAATTCACTTTATGGTGTTATAAGTTCGTTCAAAAGGAGAATTGAATAAAATAGTATGTTTTTCAAAGACGGGTAGTAAGTATGCACTGTCTAATTAATATTCCCTGAGAAAGAAATTTCATTATTTCTGGAGGTCAAGTAATTTCGGTGGCACGCTTCGTTTCCGCAATCCTACGGGTTTCTCTCTGTACATTACCTCGACGAATTGTCCCGCCAAGACATCTAGTTGAAGAACGCGGGGACAGATGGCTACAATAAAGCGGTTAGGAGAAAAAAAGTTTTAAAATATGTCTTAGTAGCGGCGCGAAATAGCGTCGGCGAGCTTAGACGGGGATTTGCGTCGCCACACTGAGCATCGCGAGCACGAACTACGTTCTCGGAGAATGCATTCTTGCGTTCACGACCGACTGGATGCAAAAATTCTCCCCACCCTCCTCCCCGTCAACCCTTCCTGCTCTCCGGGAATTAATCGTTCTGAAAATAACTGTAGTCTTCCCTGTCGGAGTGATGCCGAGATATTTATCGTTATGTTAGTTCTCCGCGAGAAATCTCGCTAAGTAATTTATGTAATGATTTCTTTTCTAAAGCCCGAGACGATTATGAGCTTCGCACTTGAAATTGCTGCAGATGGAAAACAGCAATCGCCAGTGAGTTTATTGTACGTTGAAAACTTAGATTAATCTCTTCTTTAAGGAGATTAAAAGACGTACTGTAATTGAAAACTTACGGTGGCTACACTTTTTTGACGTTCGTATCTCTGTTTACTGTTCATATTGTCAATATTTAAGAAGAATTATCTTCATAACTTCTACTCAGTTTACTTCAGTTACCAAAATAATTGAGAACCCCCAACGTATTTCTGTGCAAATTATCACTAATTATTCTAGTGATTCTCAACCAGAAAATCTGAAGTTAGAACCAAACGCTAATATCATTCTTGAGAAAGTGACAAACAATTTGTATAGTCGGATCAGTTTATTACCTGCTGAACAAAGCAAAGGTAGTTTTCACACGCATTGTTTAAATGTCCCTAGGTTTACATTTGCCTAATTATGTTCAGCGTGAACCAGGTCAGGTCTCGTAAGTATAGATGACCCATGAATGCGGTCCTTGTCTTTTACATCTCAACATTTCACACTTACTCTGGGCAGTTTGATATATTGCCATGTGCAGACTTAGCATTTTTGTCGTGCATTCATTTTTAACAGTATGTGACAAATACAGTAAAACACACACTCCTCTCTCCCTCTCTCTCCTCTCTCTCTCTCTCTCACACACACACACACACACACACACACACATATATATATATATAGGGTACACTCATTTGGAAAACCTGTATAATTTTTAAAAAATCGAAAATTTTTAAACGATTTTAAACAACGCAAAGTTAGTTTTGCCTCTTTCGGCACGTACACGATGTAAATAATTCACTAAACAGACCCGATTTCTTAACTTAACGTAAAAATTACGTAAGGTATCACCTGAACAGTAAAAAGTAGTTAACGATGACAACTCACGAACGATTTTCAAATATGTATGATATCTTAGAGTATCATGGTATCTTAATTTTGATTAACAAATTAAACGAAAACAAAACGGTTTGCAAGTCACTATAAAAATAATGTAAAGAAAAAATTATATTTTGTTTCCATGATTGCTTTGAAAGTGAACATTTTGTCCGATTATTCATTTTATTGTTAAGTCTCTGACACAGCGAATTTTCGTGCCTCCGGTTCACGCGAAAGAAATTAAGCCAGTGCAATTTTAAAGAAATATTTTGTTTGAAATAAAAAATATCTTAGCTCTTACTTACGTACCAGAACCTCTTAGTTGTTGTCAAATCAGCGATCAGGAAGGCGATTCTGTTCCAAATTTTAGAGTGAGCATAATTATAATGATACTCAAAAATACATGTAGGCCCTATTACTTTGTATTACGTACTGTCCAACTGCTGATACTTTCGTAACAAGAAAATTATTTTTTTCAATCTTAAGTAATAACAGGTGAAACAATGTATTTTGTGCCTTACTCGAAACAAAAACCAGCACATCCCGGGAAAGATGATTAATCATAGCGATTATATTTTACGAATTATCAGTAGGGACAGGAACTTTTCGCGAATTCAATGATCTGCATGCTAGATTCAATTATCCTATGCGTAATCAAGCCCCGACCATTTGTCCACTAGCTGCAACTCGGCGGAACAACAGACGACTAACGAATAGACGGAACTCGAGTATGTATAATACAATGGATTATAGTCTGCTGTCACTGAATTCGCGAAATCTTCCTGTCCTTAGTTATCAATTACATCGCTCTGATATCACTCCGGGGAATATAATTGCACAAGTAGAGCCAGGAATTTGTAGAGAAAAGATATTTGCATAATTTTGCTTCAATGGAAAATCCTATTCGCCACAAAATCGGTGCTCTAATTGTTGGGCTACAGCCTCAAAGAGAGTGAGGGGAGAGACAGAGAGAACGAGTGTGTGTTTGTGTGTGTGTGTGCACGTGTCTGCGCGAAGCTGTCTAGCAGCGTAAATGCCAAAGGTTTTAACGTCGTCTCGAGACACTGGGTTGTCGTCATCAAGAATCGTAAATGTTCTCGTGGCCTACATTCCAACACGGTACTATCGAGCAAGGAATTCCGCATCACTTCCGTAGTTTAGTGGTTCACAGGAAATACGTGTTAAAACGGCACATGTCCAGCGTTTTCCTCTTAAATGAACGACTGACAATATTTGCAAAAGTTTTATATTGGACTATAGGTCAAAATTACACCATACCTAGATCCACGATGTCGACGTGAAAATACCCTTACACCATTGTATTTCAATGCCGTACGAGAATATCGGCAGCTCTTTTTCATGGTCAGGGATTGTTATGTTTTAACTCCCACTTGTATTGGCATTCTACTGGCAAATCACATATGTATGATGTCACAAGTGTATTATTCTTATTAGTCCAGTCAATTGAGAGACGTGTCTGAACAAATACACGCTGATGATAACCATGAAGCACAGCTGCCGATGTGCACGTAAGTCATTTAAACAAAGCGATGAAAAAATATTTTTGCCAAAAAATCGTGTCTCTAACCGTCCTACCCGTAGCACAGCCTTATGAGCTAATATGAAGTTGCAATATAGTGGCATCAATACTATAGACATTACAGACGCATCACTCTGATGCATTTCTCCTTCACAAAGTTGGCAAAATATTTTTTCTATGATAGCTATTTTTGTTGTATGCTGTTCCTTTGCTAGCTATTTTCTTCCTACAGTATTTTTATGGGGTACTGTGAAAATATATTATTTTGTAGAACAATTAGTTTGACATGATACATTACTTTAAGTGAGGGAGGTAAAGAAAGTCTGGGAAACTTATTGAAAAAAGAAAGTGTTAAAAACCTAGTCCAACATAAGACCCGTACTGTGCTTATATATATGTATATATATATATATATATATATATATATATATATATGTGTGTGTGTGTGTGTGTGTGTGTGTGTGTGTGTGTTGGTAAAACACACAGTTATTTTTTTAATTAAAGTTGCTTATTTTCGATTTTCCTCTCTCGATGCCTCTGTAAAAATTGTACGAAACCTGTTAATACGACAAATATATTTCAATAATTTGCCTTTTAGATAAACAGCATAACCTAACACAAAAAACTCAGACACTGTGCATGAACGTATTATTTTGAAATTTTCAAACTTTGTTTACATTTCAAATTAAAATAACAGAACCATTGATTTATTCCAAAAATAAACATATCACTATCCTAAGTATTTTTATAACCATGAAACAGCATCCGTAAACTTACGAGTCGTAAGATTATGCTCTCTGACTTGACTCGAATGGTTTATGCAAGACAATCTTTAGCATTGCTATATTTTGTTATGTTATTAACACGTTTATTCCCAAACATATGCTAAGGCCAAACGTTCTTATTTTCGCTGTCTGTGAGTTTTTTTTATTGTAAATGGAGTATATCAGTGGCGTGGCGAGGGTGTGTTGCAAGGTAAGCTATACTTTGCTATGTCTGTACACATTCATACTGGGTATCGGTAGTAGCGAGGCACAAGTGTAGTGCCACTTCTAATAGGTCAGTCTCGGATACGTACAGACGTCACGAAATACAGCTTATCTTGCAACACATCCACGCCACAGGAGCAGATTTTGTAAAACCGCTACGCAGATGTAGTTTTAATTATTTTTACTACGGAGCCAAATGTTTTTCAATGAAATACCATTATTTCGACAAATTTATGTAGCGGTTTAATGACATGTTTTCCTTAAGGATTTCAAAATTATGGCCAGTGACATAGCCGTCTTTAGTAGAAGGCCACGGCCTTAGATCTGGCAACCCTGCCAGGAAGGGTCATTTTAACACTTATTGTAGTTCTCCAGAGGCAGTGGCCTCCCCTGATTCGCCGGTATGTAGGGCACAATAACGAATCAGGTACAGCCGTTGCCTTTGGAGAGCTAAAAGAAGTGTCAAAATGAACCTTCCTGACAGGGTTGCCAGATCTAAGGCCGTAGCCTTCTACTAAAGTTGGCTATGCTAGTGACCGTAAGCCTGAAAATTAAACCATCACTTACTTATTCGTTGTAATATGGAACGGTATTTTATAAAAATAATTATGAAATTAGTATAATAATTTTAAGAAAATTATTATAAACTACGTCATAATGTCAGGCTGGAGTAAAAAAGAAATTCCTGATTTTGTTTTATGTATGATATCGACATGAGCAAAAACAGGAAAAATTCGCGTGTTCGCTGACATGTAGGCTAGCCTCCAAGAATATATGTGTATTCAAGCAAACGTCATCTGTTCATTGTCTGCTCACTGACACAGTGATAGCACATTATTGGGCTTGCATTTAGTTCATTCTTTGTTACTGGTTAAGAGCTCGCCAGGAGGTGGCACGAATATGAAGGCTAAATTACAAAAGTGACATAAACTTAGAGATATTTGAAATATAGCTTGGGCCTAAAAGAAAACGCGAGTTTTCAGGTCTCTAGACATGAGTTTACTTTCTATTTACAAAGTTTGATAATTTTAGGGTAAATTTCGATCGTGGCTACCTTTGTAAACATTTAAAACTGGCGATAATATGTATAGGCCTACATCTCTCAACCATGTCTCAAACGTGAAAACTACTTTTGTTTCAATTTGCTATTAACTAAATAGCTAGAAACGTGTAAAATTCGCGTTATTATTTGGTGGTAAGCTAGACGTCAATGCCCTGTATATACCTGAGTCCAGTCTGTGAGCTGATTGGGCACGAGCGTAGCCGTGTTTAGTAGAAGGATGAGGCCTTAGATCTAGCAACCATGCCAGGAAGGGTATTTATAACACTTCTTTTGTCTCGCTAACGGCAGTGACTTCCCCTGTATCGTCGGTATGTAGGACATAATAACGAATCAGGTATATCCATTGTCTATGGAGCGCTAAAATAAGTGTTAAAATGACCATTCCTAGCAGGGTTGCCAGATCTAAGCCCACGGTCTTGTACTAACGACGGCTGTGGTGCGAGGCTTTATGTGAAGACAGTTGCGTGTGCAAACCCTCTACGGGAAACTAGTCACTCTACCGTTGTTGGCTAGAAGCGATCTTTGAGGCAGGCCATGACAACGTCAGCCAGTGAGAGTCGAGCAAATGTATACGAGCTTGCAGTCTATTCTTCTGTCAAAAAATAAAACGAAAATTGGGCAGGTGGCTGCTTTAAGCATTACCTGTACCTGTACTGAAAGCTAGGATACCCAAGTAATTGCTGAATAATCTGCGTAGATATTTGTTAAAAATTTTCTTACTGCTAGTTCACGCTCTGTAGACCTACAAGTAACTGCCGGACAACTTAATTTCTTTTGCACTCAGAGTTTAAATACAATCTTCAAACTGACACACTTATATTAAAACCTGTACGTCTGTAATACTCGTCCACATAGAAACTAATGAGAAGTAATCGGCGGCGGGAAGGCTGACTTATATTTAGAGGCGATGAAGCAAATGCTGTACGATAAAAAGTCGTCCTTATTGTCTGAGCTATACCAGGTTAAAACCTCGCTCGTTGTATTTTCATTACATAAAGTTCAACTTTTGTGCTATTACAGCTGTCATAACAGTCACACGTAGGTATGACTAGGGACCTGAAAATTCGCGCGTTCACTGACATGTTCGCTAGCTTCCAAGAATATATGTGTATTTAAGCAGACAACAGCTGTTCATTGGCTGCTCTCTGACACAGTAAAGCCATATTATTGGGTTTGCACTTAGTTGCTTCTTTATTATTGACTGTGCGCCGTCCAGGAGGAGTCAAATTGAGCCAAGAACCAGTCGTGAAAGTGAAATGAATTTACAATAGTTTGAATCCTAGCTTGAGCTCAAATGAAAACGCGAATTTTTCAGGTCTCTAGGTATGACTGTAACTCTACATTTTACAAATTTTCATTAAACAATTGTAAAAAAAATCGGTACGAATTTGTTGTTTAGTTTATTATAGTTTGGCGTAAAATTAGAATTAATAATAAACATTGAAACAGGGATACATATTTTCCACATTGACGTTAGAATTATGATCATGTATACTGATTGTTAAAGACAAAAGTTTGCATCACTTTGTTTCAACATCACAAGTGGACATTGGTAGCTTCGCTTCATGGTTATTGGCAGCGTGTCTATGTTCAGACATGTCTCTCTTCTGACTGAACCAATCAGAGTAAGACAATTGTGACATCATAGTCTGTGATTTGCCAGTAGAAACCCAAGGCAAGTAGCAGTTAAAACATCCAAACACTGACCACGAAGCAGAGCTACAGATGTTCATAATAGACTTTGAAACCAACTGATGCAAAAAAATTTTTCGCCATCTAATAGCGGCTCAAATAATAAAAAATCAACTAAATGCAAACTCAATCATGTGGTATGACTGTGTCAGCTAGCAGCCAATGAACAGCTGCTGTCTACTTGAATACATATATATTCTTGGAGGCTAGCCTACATGTCTGTGAACCCGTGAATTTTTCCAGTCTCTAGTTATAGTAGACCCTATCGTTTCTTCTCACCTGAGCTTCCAACGAGGAAAACATCTCCAGTTTGGAAACTCGCGTACGTTCAACAGGAGACATCGTTCGACCAAATCAAAACCGGTATGTCAGTTCATCAAACATTATTGAACTTAACCCATGTTCCATCAGCAACGCAGTATACGTAAACATTCGAGTACACATTCACTTTTAACGAACAGTTTATTTTCAGATGAAGATGGCGAAATGTTTATGTGATGTTAATTACCGTTCAAAAATAACGATTCCCGAAGCACTTCTCGGAAGTCAAGAATAATTGAAAAATAATATTTCTTTATTGTTGCAATTTTGTAAAGTGTATTTCTGAAGATGAAAATTTATTGAATTATCATTTTAAAAAAAACAAGAAGTTGTAATTTTGTATAGAAAATAATGGCAACCATGTCATTGTCGGAATTATTGGAATATTTTTCTCTCATGTTTGCAATTTTCCTGGTAGATCTTGTTTGCATTGTTAATTATGAGACAAATTCCATCTCTTGGCAATACGTTTTATTCTCAATTAAATTACGTCAAGCCTAGTGTGTTAAAAGCGAAGGTGATGAAAAAATATTCTTCTGCTTGTATAATGTAATCTAGTATTTCGTTTTCAGATGTTAATATTCCAAACAATCATGACCTGTCGTTATTCTTACAGGTATTTATCGTCCGTCGTTCATGACAGCTCATCTTGCTGGTTTATATTCACGATCGTTAAGCTGTCACGGCCACGTAAAAGAAAACGGCAATATATATCCATCCAAGCAAAAGCTAAGTGATTTACGCGCAAGTTATACCTCAGTATCTTCGAGAACACTCATAATTGTCCTGTGGTTTCTTGCCGCCACTATATTCTTGGCCGCCTAGCCAGAAGACCTGCGCTCGTTACAATATTAATCGAAAAATGCTCAACGGTCACGAGTTGGGACAGAAAAATTTCGCGAATTCAGAGACCTGCAGACTAGAATCCATTGTACTTTGCATACACCAGCCCCGTCTGTTCGTTCATTGTCTGCTGTTCCAATGAGTAGCAGCTAGTGGACAAATAGTCAGGGCTTGAGTATGTATTCTAACTTGCAGGTCATTGAATTCGCGAAATTTTCCTGTCCCTAGTCGTGAGTGATTTTCCTTTATAAGTAGCATTTAAAGTACATTACTTGTACTTAAAACCACTTTAAGTTCACAAGTTTACTCATTAAATAATTTTTTTAACTTCTGAATAAGGCGGAAACGGTTATTTTTCTGGTTCTTTTTAGCTGTATAAATATTGGCTCAGAATATTTTATAAGGTATATGGCGTACCATTATATTTAATAGCACGCCGTAAAACTATGGGGTCGCAACTGAATGTCTCATATAGGCACGTAGTCGGTGAGAAGATTGCACGCCAGTTCAGTAACTTGCGAATAGAGGTTAGGATGGGGCGAGATACGTATGTTGTGTCGTCCTTATCGGTTCCAACACTTCTAGGTAGAGGCACGATTATTTCACGTATTGATTCTAGGTCAGATTGAACGTATACTTCTCTCCTCCTCGACGAGAGCGGTTTTAACACACTTTTGACGACTGCAAGCCAGTTATAAATAAGGAAACATGTCGTGAGGGATATCTCGTGATACGCGTTTAAACTGTTAAAAGCCAATGGATATTCGGCTTCAGCCGGCACACTTATAGAACTGAGAAGTCTAGGCTGTTGCCAGATGAATACTCGTGCCTCTACTTCTAGGCCACGAACGTGCAAAATGTGTCCTACCAGGCATCAGGCAGTTACCTTATTAGTTCTTCTCTAGGGGAAAACTGATCCCAGTTCAGCGCTCTGCACTTAGAGGTGACTACGCTAGGGATGAGCGAACACACATTCACCCTTAGTGGCTGTGTGCTTCCAGCTTACAAACGCACTTGTGTTCTCATTAAGGTAAATCCAAATTGTTGCCAACATTAAATTGAGATGGTGCCGAAGTTTCGCCCTGGATGGACGCGGACATAGCCGTCTTAAGAGGCCGCATCAGTGTTTCAGGCGCTTGTATGCAACCCGCATTAACAACATATAGATCAAGGCTAATTTTACTTTCACTATAACACGTATCAACATTATCTTCACGTTTTATAAGATACAGAGTCGTTCTTATTTTCGCTACGTTTGCCGAAGACAAGTATAAATAATGGTTGCTACAAATTTTACAATAGTTTATTTTCGTATCACGTTGATAATGTAACCGTTTGTTATACTTGATTTTGCAGAACGCAGCAAAGATAAGAACGACTGTGTTTTTGATAAAGCGCAAAGATAACGTTGATATGTGTAATATTCTTATTGCTATAGCGAACGTAAAATTAGCCTTGATTTATATTGGAGTTAATGTGGGTTGCATACACGCGCCTGAAGCACAGAAATGGTTTCTTAAGTAGAAGACCGTGGCCTTAGATCTGGCAACCCTGCCAGGAAGTGTCAAATTAACACTTAAATTGAACTCTCCAAAGGCAATGGCTGTACCTGATTCGTTATTGTGCCCTATATAACGACGAATTAGGGGAAGCCACTGATGTTGGCGAGACAAAATAAGCGTTCAAATTACAATTCCTACCAGGGTTCCCAGATCTAAGGCCGCGGCCTTATACCAAAGACGGCTATGACACGGTGTGTAATTTTATTTTGTGGGAGATTTTATTGTGTACAGTTGGCAGCCCGTGCGGCGTAGTTGGTGTGGTGGCCGCTAGAGCGACGGACTGTGTTCTGATGTGGTAAGCCGCGCCAGTAGTCGCCTGAAGTCTAATAGTCGTAGCTTTAGTCTGCCATGTTCTTCAGTAGCTGCCGTCGTGAAGTTCTGTTGTTTGGATCCTATGTCGGGAATCCGGCACTCGTTATGTGTTTGTGTTGTTCTCGAATCTTCTAGAATTTTCATGTTGTCTTGAGTCTTATTGAGCATTTTTTGATAATTGTGGAATAGATTATTGATAAGCATTATTGGCCGTGGGCGTATTAAGCTATTGGCCATTAAATTCTCAAAAAAAGTAGCTTTAGTCTAATACCAGTCGCCACGAGTTCAACACCAGAGTTTGAGCAATCCACAACCAGTCTTGCGCACTACCCGACCCCAGTTGACTAACGAGAGAGGGCTGGTTGCCGCCCCTGTTACAAAATCATTAGGGCCATGAACTTCTTGCGAAAAGAATTTTTCCCCAGTTTGTTTCTGTGCATTTTGTGCCCATCTCCAGTTCTGATTGCTGGACTTGTGGATCTACCTGCAAATAACATACATGCGGTGTCACAGTAACCTTATTGTGATTGGCACAGTCAAATGAGAGACGTCGCTTCATATAGACACGCTGCCAATAACTATGAAGCTTAGCTGCAGATGTGCACGTAAGACATTGAAACAAACTGGGGTAAAATTATTTTCGCGAAATGTTCATGGCCCTAAAAATCATTAAAGAACTTCGAAGCCAATATGACTACCAATAATAATAATAATAATAATAATATATATATATATATACATACACATATATAGTGAAACCCTTCAAATTCGAACCCCCGGTAATCCGAAATCCCAGGAAATCCGAACGAGTTCTTTTTTGACAAACGGACGCGAATAGACAAAAAACAATTATGTATGTATACTATATTGTTACCTTATTTTAAATAGTTAGTTGAAAATTAACAAAAAAGTTCAGTTAGCATACATAACAATGTGTTAATGTGTTTGCATACATACTTGACATCCAGGATTGAAATTTGGCCTGTCTTCCCACCACCTGCTCATCAGTCAAAGTCATCACTTACCTCGCTCGTCGCGCGCCAAAATCAGCCTGTCTCGCTTAATGTACATTCCTATACCGTAACGAGGGCTCGTTATTATGTCATACATAGTTTTTTGCTTATCCGAAAAAAATTGAAATCCGAACAATCTACAGTCTCAATTAGTTCGAATTTGAGGGGTTCCACTGTATATTCAATTTTAAATCAGCAAAATGTACACCAAGTTCATAAGGTTTTGACGATTTTGCTGAATTAAGTGTATTTTTAATTGAAAAAAAAAAATAATTCAAACGTGAAAGTAAACTTCGTGGCGAATGATTATTGGCACAATTTTGTTTCACTGCCATATGTGTACATTATGCAGCTGGGCTTCACGGTCGGAGATTGTATTCTATAACTATCACTGGACTCGGGATTCGTCTAACAAATCACAAAAATGTTGTGTCACAATGACATTACTGTTGCAGTCAAATGAGAGACATGTCTGAACAAAGACACGCTGCCAATAACCACGAAGCAGAGCACCCGATGTGCACGTAAGACTTTGAAACAAAGCGAGGCAAAAATATTTTCCAGACAAACTCGTGGAAATTTACATAATTTACGTTTAAACGAAGTGAATAGTCTCGAAGGAAACATAACACATAATGAACGTTTCCTGCAGAGTTTCCCCTAGCTAAAATGCTTCTCTTAGAGTCATATACAGTTGGCGTATAAACAGCGTTGTAGCGTGTAAGGAGTTAGTTTATTTTAAAGAAACACTACTAGGCGTGTGTTCGATATTTATAGCTACGTTAATAAACCCATTTAAAACTACGCGTCTATATTTTTGTTTTCTAGCTATCCTGCTTAGAAAAATGGTTTCGTGAAACCTCAAAATGGCTAAAAACGACTTTTCCAACCTTCTGTCACGTAAACAATACATACCGGAACCGTAAAACAAAACAACAGACGCACGCGCTGGACTTTACTATGCACTTTCCATAGATACAATTTTAGGGTCTCCACTTAAAGTCGCATAGGAAAATGACAATAACTGAAACAATACGCACCGTTTTCACGTCCCTCGCATAAAGCTCGATACTGTTGTTGATGCGCGGCCCAGTCTATGTGTTATCGGTAGAGACCTGAAAAATTCGCGTTTTTGTTTGGACACAAGCTAGAATTCCAACAACTGTATGTTTGTGTCACTTCCGCAATCGGCTCTTGAATCATTTAATGCAGTCTTGATGTCTCTGAGCCAATAATAAAGATGTAACTAACACAGACCTATACCACTTTAACAGCTAGCAGCTAATGCGCGTCTGCTCTGTGCTTCAGTTCTTAAATATTCTTGCAAACTAGCCTACAGGACAGTGAAACCGCGAATTTTTCCGGTCTCTAGTTATCGGCTGTCGGTTAACTTACCTCAGCCGCGGCATCCAGCGCCTGTTATACAGGGCTGTTTTAACGTGAATGACTACCAGCATTATAACGATACAAGGTAGTATGGCAGATTGTCCAAGTTATTACAGACAACACAGGTAACTCAGCGTATCCTAAACCACTGTGAAGCTGCCATCGCCCATATTATGTTACTATGTGAATCATGAAAAATACATCAGGATGATCTTCGAACCATTCCAGCAATGAGTTAATATTATAAACTGAACCATTTTGTGGACATACGCCATTGCGATCTAATGTTGTCTTGTTGCACAAATTACTCACAATCAAACAAATGAATAAATCCAGTATTAGCTGTTGTCGACAGACAAGTAACATACACATAATTTCGGAAAGGAATATTACATATCCGTATCGAGAAAGACGCAACACGTGTGTGTGCGTGTATATATATATATATATATATATATATATATATATATATATATATATATATATATATATATATATTCATACATACATATACATACTCACATACAAAAAATTCCGTCACGTAGCACAGTCGTTGTATCTAGAAATATAACACAAAACAAAAGCAGGAAAATAAAATAAACTACAAAAGAGTGTACGAAAATGGCGACAAAAATGTACGAGGACAAAAATGGCTGCACAGACGACCAGAGACAGGAATGTGTGTGAGCACAGACGACACAACATAGAGAAAAAAAGAAAAGAAGCTGCTTCCTTGGACGTAATCAGATGCTATGTTTCTGGCAATTATAGATATGTTCTCGTCTTCAAGCTCATGTACGGGCTGAGCAACTGCAGTAGACTGACTGTGACGTCTGATAAAATAATTGTCTTACATATGAAGACACTCGTACTTATAGCTGAGCCATGACAGTGTAGCTGCCTTTGGTAGAACTGCATGTAACGTGTATGCATGCAGTGGGTAGCGCTTGTTTTATTGTGGGGTTTTATTGCAACTCGGCAATATTCGCTCGCATTGGCGTATGACCCAAAACGGTTATGTTTTCAAAATTGAGGATGCCCAGGCCGTTTATTAATACCTAGCGATCCTGAATGCTAGTTAAGTGGTTATTACTATAAATCACTTTCGTCATCAGCATAACTATTTCCGTTACTGAACGTTATAGGATAGTTGACTGAAACCTAAACAGTTATGACTAGCAGTAAAATACATTTGCGAAAAATATAAACTTATTCTTAAAATTAAAACATTATAATTAGAGACATGAACTTTTCGCGAAAAGAAATTTGCCTCACTTTGCGTCAGTGACTTGTGTGCACGTCTGCAGACTTGCTTCACGGTCAGAGATTGGATGTTTTGACATTCGTGTGTCGTGGGGTTTTACACGCAAATCACAGACGTGTGGTGTTACAGTAACCTTATTGTGATTGGTACAGTCAAATGAGAAACG
>PNEQ01104941.1:0-26704 GCA_003012365.1 Medauroidea extradentata
TAAAACATCTGTAGATTGTTATGTAATGATTATACCACATTCATTACAGTTCCTGCACACTTCCTCCAACACCCTATTTGCAACATAAAATTGTTACAATTATTGATTGTATCACGTAGAACAAATTCAGTTTTTTTGCTCTCCTGAAAAGTAGCAAATTTGGACTTAGTGCCTTTCTCAAATGCAGGATTCAATTATGAAGTATGTGGCCATGCTAACAAATGTAAAGGTCTTCACTAATTCAAAAACTAAAGCCTGGTAATCCACAATAATATGTGAATGATACAAGAAAATTTCAGTTTTGGTTGAACAGTTAATATTGTGAGTTAAATTTCACAGGTACGGTAAACAGTGTGTAATTTATTATTTTATTACTGTCTAATTTTTGTCAGGAGCATATATTGTGAGCTGTCGTTGGAATCTGGAGATAGAGAGCCATTCGAATTTGATGGTGTCATTTTAATAAGTAGAAATAGTAGTTGCAGCATAAGGGGTTAGCAGTACTAGGGTGACAAACAGGCGAGGTGGTCTCAAGACACCCAATGGACAAACAATCTTCAGTACACATGGGGGAAACTCATCCTTGCTTTTCAGAGGTCCTTTGCAACTGCTAGCATTCTAACTGCCTTGTATCAGCTGCCTAGAATGTTTTAGTTTAACTGAGTTGTCAGTAGTAATTATAATAATTTCTAATAGTTTATAATTTAAATTGATGTGTAATTGTTAATGAATTGTAATAAATAATGCCTTGATAAATGTGGAGCAGTCCAAGACGATGGGAATAGCCACAGTTTTAAAATGCGCATGCTGATTGGCTAATTAAAAAATGGCTTGGGGAAGTTATCTTTGACCCAAACACACCTTCATGACGGCTCCTACACATCACCAGCAACAAACCAAAAACAATCGTTCTCACAGAACCATCCATATTATCCATATAATATAATGACAAAGACAAAGGAAGAAATTCACTATGGTAAAACTGACTTCAAATCAAATTGCCTTCCTACATCTTAAACCTCTAGAACATTTCTGCCTGCTTCAAAAATGCTGTTTCTGTTAGTAATAGGAATAACAGTACATAGGTTTTTGAAATTTACTGTAGTGCAAATGTGGATATTACGAAAACCCGACACCATTGGTTAAATGCTAGTGTTTGAACATCGAATATGTAAAGCTGGTTAAACTCACGAATAGTCGGGACCAGAAAATATATTTACTGTGAATGTGATATGCATAAACTGCAATTTGGCAAGTAGAAGCTACGTTAATGGCTAGCCTAGCAGCACATTCTCGCCTACAACGCCTCAAGGATTTATGTCCCGAAAAGAATCACTTACGTTTCAGCACTTACAAAGAGAATTTACACGGTTCAGGTGGTAGTCGCAAATCGCCAAAACTGTCATACTATTTTACATACCTGCCACACCTGTTGTAGGCTACTCACTGAGTGCCGGGGCTTCTATTCGAGTCAAAATTGCACACTCATAACTTTTAGGTTTCGATGGTAATTCGTTTTGCATGTACACTCCCCTGCAGTGTAGTATATTGAGTTTATATGCTTGCTGTTCGACGTCTCTGTTTGTCAGGGGCCTGTTGGTTAGAGATTTCATTATTGCCTTTTCTTGCATGATACAGTTTCTTTCTTGCACCTTCTCCTCCGTAGGGTCGGCAAATGTAAATTTTCGGGGTGTTACTGAAAAACACTCTGTCATGTAACTGTAACGGATCACAAAATAACTGTGCACACTTCTTCTTGTTTATAAATAAATATTTATGTATAAAAGAAAGCATTGACTGACTAAATATCTAACATCAAACAGCCACCCAAACCGCTGGACATAGAAATGTGAAATTTTTTGTGTGGGCTTCCTTTTGGTCATAGGCGAGCATTAAGAAAAATTTTATCAAATTTGATCCTTAAGGGAGTAAAAATGGGTGAAATGTGTTTTATAATATTCGTCTACATGGTACTAGCACAACTTTTAAATGCAGTGTATGTAGTGAAATATTTCCCATGTAGTAACAATAATGCTGTTGTACTGCCAAGAGAGGCACTTCCAAATTCTATATTTAATTTTGATGATGTTGCTTGCGAGAAGAAAACTTGTACTCAAGAATATTTTAGCATCGATCGGCATTAAAAGTAGACTGTATGTACTCGACTCAGACTTATTCATGTGTTCCTAAGCAACTGTTTCATGATAAAGTGAATTTTCTCATGTTGTTTTGTATGGAAAAACTAAATTTGCCTCATGTCTCTGATAATTATGTAAACACTGACATGACTTTCGCCGATTTCAAAGACATATGTTAATTGTGTTGGAAAGACACGTACAGTATATTAGTGATAGTAAAATATGCAACTGTACATAGAAAAGGTTAGCTGGGGCTTCGATAAGTTTATATTGAAATCTCGGGAACCCGTCGTTTTGCCTAAAAATGTTTTATCTAATCGTAGGCAAAATGAATTTTAGCACTATAACTTTAAGCAAAATTACTTTTAGGCAAAAGTAAATTAGGCTAAACGACTTTAGGCGAAATTTCTTCAGGCAAAATGATTTTAGTAAAAATAACTATAGGGGAAATGACTTTTGCCAAGCTAAGCGAGGAGGGTAGAACTTTGAAGAGAGCATTTCAGGCAAAACGATTTTAGGCAAATTTATTTTAGGCAAACGACTCTGTTCCAAGTTTATCAAAGGGACAAAATTAAAGTCAGACAGATTTTAGACCAAACGACTCAAGGCTAAACGAATTTAGGAGATATTATTTATGGCCAAATAATTGTAGTCGAAAGTACATTAGGCAAAACTATTTTAGGCGAAATGACTTTAGGCGAACACCTTTAGGACGATAGGTTTTTAGGCAAAATTACTTTAGGCGAAAGTATATTAGGCTAAACGACTTAGGCAAATTAATTTAGGCAAAACAACTTTAGGCAAAACTTTAGGCTAAATGACTTTTTCGTGTGTTGAGTGAGGTGCTAGTATTTTAAGAAAACGATTTTATGCAAAACGATTTTAGGCAAAATGAATTTAGGCGAAACTTTTAGGCGAAAGTGTTTTAGGCGAAACTAATTTAGGCTAAAGGATTTTAGGCAATACTACTTTAGGCCAAATGATTTTAAGTGTAATTCTTTAGGCAAAATGATTTTAGGCAAAAATAATTTAGAATAAACTATTGCTTCATGTGGCAAAATAAAATATGTTTTTACACACTATTTTGTTAATATTTCCCTCACATGTGGAGCACCGTGCATTTTTCTTGGCGAAGTTGTACAACAATATATTCTTCCTTCACATTCTTTCTTGTCTTATAGGAGGGAAGGCTGAATTTTTTCGGTTGCCCAGTCCAAATTTGTAATTTTGTGTATCCCTGCGTAATTCTGCTCTGTGTATGTAAATAAGTTAAATATATTCATTACTTAGAGAACAGGATCGTCCTCATTGGAATTGTCTCTTCTTATTCGAGCTTGTTTCTTCTTATGGCCGGTGGTTGGTATGTCAAGTCCGTACATAGCGAACGTGTTCTTGGTGATTTCACCACACCAACAGAACTACAGGATCTGCTGCTAAAGTGTAAACACATCTTACGGGATACACACAAGTGTGCCTGCACCTTCGCTTATGCGATCCAACTGCTTCCTGAGCATGACCGGAGTTAACATACGAAAATTTCTGTTTTTACTACAACTGAAAAATCTCCTGGCGAAAGTTCCTTTTGGACTTAATGATGGCAACCCATACATATCGCAAGTGTACGCTATCATTTATCTAAAATACGTAATATGACCAGGTACTGACCAGGTATGGGAGTATGCCTGACTGTGCTTCTTAAGTACACATTTGTCAAAGAATAACGTATTTTTCTTCTGAACTTAAGCAGAGCACTGTGTCCACATAAGACCATCAAAATTCAAAATTTGCGGTGTCGTGATTTTTGTAGTACGAAAGTGGATAACAATTCGTTGACTATAATGCTGAGAAAAAAACATTGCGGACAAATCATAAAACTCTCGATGTGCAGCAAGATTAATTAAGAATGTTATTTCACACTTTTATTTGTTATTTGTTCATTTAAAATCATAACCCATTTCATTCATGCATTTATGTTGCTACTTCTAAAAAAATTTGTTTCGTAAGTGAGTGCTACATCCTTTTTCCTGCTGCTAGATCGAAAAAGAAAAATTGCAAAAGCAATTTGTAGCAAAGTTACAACGCGATTTTATGCTCTGGACAATCGCTTGTGTTAAGACATTTATTTGGTCAAGCAGCTGAAACTGGGAACCAGTGCCTTAAACAACAAATTGCTTTAAAGCATTGCACTAATATAAAAGCGAGTGATGACTGATAGTGCACCGACAGACTGTTCCACATATGAAAAATGTATAACTATTGAAATGAAAGGGAAAACAATTGCCTAACGTTTAATACGGATCATAAAGTTTTACGCCGTCAGTTATTCTGTACAGTGGCGTAGCTAAGCTTTCAGTTTGAAAAAGGAGAATGGAGCATCATTCACCCATCCCCCTTAGTAGGGGGTCCGGGAAATGTTGGAATTCAAGGTGCAAAATGAGGTTATTTTAGTAGTTTTACTTGCAAAAATATAAAAATATTTTGAAACATAAACTTAGTTGGAGGTAAGTACTTAACATGGATCGGAGTATTACAATAAAAAGGTTATGATATGATCTGTGGCATTTTTTTTTTTCAAATAAATGACAAGATACATAATACATTAATTGCACTCGTTTATTCTGTGACAAGGGGCATTGTTCCTATATATTCTGTACTTGGTTTTCAACCCCATTTAAAAATTCTACAAAAAAATTTAGTTGAGACACACATTTAAGTGTAGGCCTAATGCGTTTGTTCATGCTGTCAACAATCATCTTGGCAATCTTTCTCTTAAAAGCTCTAAGGATTCAACGATAGAGAGAGAAAACTAAAAAAATACAGCAATACAGTAAGGTCTTTCAGCACATTGAATATCATTATAGTTGAGAACTGCGCAATTAGATATCTTTGTAGTTTTCAAATCATCCTTCACTTTCTTAGTTCGCTGTGCCGATCTCTCTGAAAAACATGGCCTTGCCAAATTACAGAAACAGTACGAGGCACGCCTACGGCCAGACTAATGTTCTGTGTTCTCAAAATGTGAAAAATGTAGATGCGACACAGTGTTCTGTAAGCTGCACCAGTTCGTGGTTGCAGTGGTCCTTTCTAAGCTGGTCGAGTAGTGTCTGGAGAGCTTCTTGGACTGGCACATTCGTGGAAAGTGACACTACATCAAAACTGACTAGGATGTCTACATGTTGCAACATGATACTTTTCAGTTTCTCCAGGAAATGTGTAGAGTTTTGTGTATGGGATGCAGGTGTTGGAATGGATGAATATTGCTAGCAGCACTGCGTGCATACCACCGAGAGAGCCTAGCTAATCTCAGGGATAGGATACATCAGACCCGACGAGATCTGGATGTTCATGCTAAGGATCTTATGGACCTTCACTTGCACCTTTCGAATCTCGAATATTCTTTCTCTTTACATCTGGAACATTGTTGAAAGAGCCTCAGCATCCAGAGCCTTTTCGGTTTCTCTCTGTACATCAGAAGTGATCGAAAAACGGATGCAAATTCCTTAAATTCTTGAAGCTTTTACACCTAGCGAGTAACTTCAAGTCCTCTGAGACAATGTCATGTTGAACAATATAAATCCAAAACATTAAAAATGCCTTTAATTCTTCAGCACTCAACATCTTCAATTACCAATGATACTGTTTAATAAATGTTGCTCTAGCTCTAAGCAAATATGTTCTTTCCAATTTGAGTTTGATAATGACCAAAATCCTTCTAGTAACACTAACAAAGCACCATCACATACTGAACTACTAGAAATTGTATCTGATGGATCAGGTGTTTGGATCATATTCACAGGCCATCCTTCTTCAGAGCTAGTTAACCTACCAGTGCTGCAGAACCAAGCTGGACTACTCCCCAATTTGTCAGAAAGTTCACAACACGATGCTAGGTCTATTAGGTTAACACTAACGAGACATAGCACAAATATAACGGTGGCAAAAGTAACTGAATCTCAGTGGCTCGATTTGCGACATATGGTTTGAATCTGAGTGGTGGTGATCTCAGTCAGGACAGAAAAGTCAATGTCTGACAACATGTAGAAGACCAAAGGACGAACCTTACCACTGAACATCTTGCTTACATATTCCATTATATTTCTTGGTAGAAGTAAGGCACCTGACAACTCAAACCTCAGAACTGAGTGTATTTTCAGTGAAGCAACCTTGGACATAGCTAAGGCCAGGAAAGTTGAGACGACTCCTAGTTAATAGACAATGCGAATGGAAAACCACAGCAACATCTTTGCAGTGGTGTCGAAAAATGGATAAAATTCAACTCTCTCTGTGTCACCCTAGTCAATATAGTGTGAAATTCTTTCCTCAGCTATAGCTCCATGTGAACCTTTGAAATGTTGCCACTGTCGACCAATATCTATGGGAACCAGTTTACCCCATTCTAAACCAATGGTAAATGTAGGAGAGAGACAACAGTCTGTCTGATTCGCAAACGTCTAATCAGACGCATGGCCTACCAGCGTGTGTTCCCGCCAAGTGGTACTCAACAAGCCAGGTCACATTAAGAACAATTAAGAACAAGTTTTGTGAAGGTTTGGTAACTTCGCTCCAAAAGAGATAAGAAAAGTTTACATGTATGGTGTTATAATATTGTGTGCATACTGAATGTATATTTCGTCCACAATGAAGTTAAATTCTTTGTTTTGAAAAGGTGGGGGAAAACTATATAAACTGCACTGTAGACACGTAATTTAAATTCACGTGGGGCATTTCACCGACACAAAAGGACAGATGTCCCAGTCAACTATGGGAGAGACACATGGAACATATGCTAGGCTATTGTGAAGTTTTTAATGGGTTATAGATACAGGCATGTAAAATTCGCGTTGTTTGTTGCCGACGGTCTAGACTCCACTGCCCTATACAGACCCGAGAGATATGGGTGATTCAATTGGTTTCTGCTCACTATCAGACGTTAACTGTGGAATAAAGTCGCATAAGATTTGTCACAATGTCACTGTGTTTAGTATTATTGGCCAGCAGAGGTCTCCAGAGCGAGCCACGCGCTATCAGGTCAATGACATAGGTCAAACTAATGCACAGTGCACTCTAAAAAATTTTTGGAAAATTTACAAGCATTTTCTTTGTACTTTTACAAGGATTTGTAAAAGTACAAAGATTTTCTTTGTGAAATCATTAGTTTTTTATAATACTAAAAAGGAATTATTTGTACCTATATCGACCGTTTCTGCACTGTAAATTATTTTTTAAAATATTACAAGGCTCTTCTTCATAGTTGTACAAACTTTTGTAAATGTTGAAAATTTTTCCTTGTAAAATTGTTAGTTAATAATGTTAAAAGGATTTTGTTTGCAAAAAAACTTAGAAAGAAATGTGTAGCCTACAAAAATCCTAAGTTCGCCGGAAATTACTTACGCAAAGATCGCAACCTCTGAAAAGTATTTTTCTGGAATAAAGTGAATGTGTATAGTAATTACGTCCTTTGAAAGAAAAAAATATTGCTGAACTGTACATTGAATGTATACAAATAAGTAAAGACTTCGGTATACGGAAATCACAGTGGTCTCGGGGTAAGATATGTGGAAGCTAAGCATGGGAAGTGTGATTTGAAACTTAGCACCTCCATATGTATGTAATTTTTTTTTCAAAATGATTTCATTAATTCGTCCAATATTCAAAAGTTAATTGATAATTAAGTTTAGCGTTATTTATGAAGTACAATTAACATTATTTATTTTCTTATCGAAATTACAGCTGCAATGCTAGTCCTTATAATTTTACAAACATATAATTTGTATTTTATTACAAGGACAACCATTGTAGTTTTACAAGGAATTTCTTTGGCAACTGGGTTTCCAAAGATTTTCTTTGTAAAAGTGCAACATTTTTTACAGTGTAGCTTGCAGTATAGTCTACCGCAAAAAAAACACGAATTTCGCATATTCTTAGTAATAGAAGACTGACTTGAGGACTGTGTTATTTATCAGCGTTGTGAACACTTTATTCGTATAGATTTGATGACAGGTGTGAGAATTGTTTCCTTTATTCTCTGGAATTAAGAATAGCCTGGTTAAAAGAATAGCCTGAGAAACTCTCTAATTTATCTGCACTGCTTCGAACTGTAACTATCACAATTGTCGGACGTTTACTTTACAAATCTACTTATCTTTGTTGCGTTTTACAATTTCATCGCGTTGTTCGAGGAACCATGTAGCTAGTGATAAAATGAGGTAAGAGAAAAAGGAACTGAGATAAAATTATGTGTTGTACACATAGACGAAGAAGTCGTGATTGAAATTTTTTTTTCAAGTCCCTGGGAATATTTTCCAAACAAGATGTGTGTTGAATGCTACACAAAGAGAACAGAAAAATCTCAGTATTTCACGTTACAGTGCTGATTGGAAAGGTATGAACGAAAGCTGCATAAAATAATTTGCTGGTTTTGATGCTACGGGAATATGTCTGTTAAATCTAAAATCCTAACCAAATCACTTTCCAGTATTTCTGATATTTCTATTTCTGATCATCTTAACCATCGGGAGAAGAGTTCTGAAAAAGAAAATGAGGTCTTAAACTCGGAAACTGTTACTAGGAGCAAAAAATGTGGTTGCAAACACATTTGTGAAACCGACAAATGAGCCTTAGCCTAAGCATTTAGATAGGCATAGAGAAGTTTTATCTGCATTTATCTGTCCTTCAGTATTGCTACTTAAGTCATCAAGGAAAATTAATGCTCTCCAGATGAAGATAAAAAAGTTCTTGCATTAAACATGAGTGGCTCAGATAAAAGGAAACTAAATTTGCTGCGAAAACCATTTTCAAACGAATGATATTGTAGATTGGAGTCAGAGCGTTTACGCAAAAAATTGTTTCATGAAACGTGCAATTTATGTGGTTCTCAGCCGGGAAGCAATATATAAAAACATTAAGCTGCAATACAACAGAAACATTTAAAACTTACAATTCTGTCCTATGGCGAACAACTTAATTGATTAAAAGGTTTATACAAGACTGATTTGCTATAATATAGTCCATTTGTAGTAAAAATTTCACTATGAGGGATTTCCCACAGAGTACAGAATTTCAAAGTTTGGATGTTATGGAACTTATCGATTCTATGGCAAACGATTGAAAGTGTGAAAAATTAGTGTTTGAAGACCTGGCTGCCGTAGACAAACATATAGAAGGTGTTGCAGTATGCATTTTTGATAAAATTTACGTTTCAAATGCTCAAAGGCAGGAAGAGCTGAAGAGAGTGCAAGATGAAATTGCAACTAAACTGATAGTAATTATTTCCAGCCTGCCATCAAAATATGATGTTGCTAGACACAGTAAGAAAGTACTTGATGCCTACCTCGATGAAGAGGAGAGGATCAAATGTGATTTCTGCAGCATCTGATAATAATTGTTATAACATTTAATGTTAGTTTAAATGTATAAATTTTATGTTTGTTGTCCGATGGAGAACAAAGTACAGTTGGCAAGCTAGAATCAACGAGTCGTCGAAGCTGTTTGTGCCAAGAATTTACTAGCAAAGATTAGCAGATTGGCACACAAAAATTGTCGCGAAGAAGCCCTCAAGCTAATTACTGGTGGACTCGACGAGCTCTCGAAACATCGACAAGACGAAGAAAAACCTGTGCCTTGAATAGCAAAGAGAAGCAAGGAAGACAGCAAGGTTCGAACTCTGAAACGGAAGCGACATACTGACGAAAATCAGGAGGATGATGGAATTGCTTCAGTTGATAATAATACTCCTCTAATACATCTGTGACATAGTCGGCCATAGAAATGTGCACATGAACAAAGACCCGATGTGAGCACCCTATTGTCACATTACTTTACTACTGACAGGAATGGTGGCAACACTTATGGATTGCATCACATCGGTGACACATGGTTTCTCGGAAATAAGGAAGATACTTTTTTGAGTTGGGACAAACTTCAGATCGAGAAGCTAATAGTTAAAATCACTCAAGGTATGTGAGCTTTTCTTTCGTAAGTTACCTGAACACTTCACCGAATCGGATTTACGCAAATATAAACTTCTACTGAAACATTGTGATGCTCACTATGCAAACAATGATCATATTAAACAACGATTTAAGGACACGAAACATGCAATATTTAGCATTTAGAAAATGTTTTCATATTTAAGTGAAGCCACATGACCTGGGTTGAGTCAAATTCTAGACAGTACACACAAGATTGGTAATGTATTTTGGGATTATCCAAATGAGCTTGCTGATCTGATACTCATTTTACAAGGTCACACAATGTGTACGCCCTTACCACCCATGACAGCATCGCACGAAGGGGAGGTGCTGAGCATTACCCTATCCACACCAGCTTCTTCACAAGGTATGTTTAATGCAGAAGTCCCTAGTGCTGTAATTTTATCAACTATGTCATGTAGGGCGACTATTGCAACAGACGCACGAAGAACAATTGAATGAGCATGGGGAGAAACTACCCATGTAGCCAGCTTACAACTGACACAAGGTCACCAAGAATCATCACCAACAGCACCAATTAAACTTATTTTGGTTTGATGACATGCATAATATATATCATGATAGAATAAACACTTTATCTCATAGATAATCTGGCTTAAGATAAGTTGTTTCTCAGCTCTTTCTGTAGCCTACTTAAAACAAACAAAAATAATAATAAAACTTGCTATTTCAATGTATTGAAACTACCTTCTCCCATACTGGTGTGTTCCTTCATGACATCACGATAAGCACACGGCCTACACACGAATATGAGTCAAGATCATTCGACGAAGATGGGTACATTATTGTTATACCCATACTACTGGACGACCATTATAAATAGTGTGGTGTGAACATTGCTATTCTCTACAAGAAATTACAATATGGCTTGGAAATTGGTGGTGGATACATCAATAATACACCGCGAAACCCTTTAGATAATGACACATACTGCAGAACAAATTATTCACCACGACACATTCATAGCTTTAGTGTTTCAACAGCTCATTAATTTTATTACGTAAATATGGATTGTTTTATAATATGGTAATAAATGATAGTATTGAATTATGTAAATTTTGATTATTGTATACCTATTACCAAATGAGATAAACGAATGTGTATAAAATAACAATAACATAATAGTGGCAAGGTGAAATTATTACGATTAATGTTCGTCTAGCAAGCAGAAGTCGGCATTCTATTTTCTGTGAACTAATGTGAGTAAACACAATCATCCCAGACATACGTTGTTGCTTCCCCAGTTCCTACATTAAGTATTCAAAATTTCTATGCATATATATTTTGTCAATAGAATAATTCCGAATATTTGTTTGGAGATGGCAATTACTTTTTTAAGATCAAATGTTAGTTTGTGGGTACTATAATATATTTGAGACTTTTCTTCATCCTCGTGTAAAGCATATCGAATTTGCTTTGTATTTCATTGAAGGATTTCACGATTCACTGCATTGTCAGTTATTTCAGAGCTGTCTTCGTAAATAAATATGTTTTCGTGGAATAAACATTTGATTTGTATAGAAAATATCGGTAGTCTAAATGTTAGTCTACATAAAATGGCGTATGTAAATCAAGGACAAATTTTTAGGAGTTATTTTTCTGTACAAACAATCACGGTTATGAACCCTATCTTTATCACTATTACATCCGTGTTCAAGTACGATAGTCTATTAAAACAATATTTGCTGTATTTTGAGTATTGGTGAGCACAATATTGGGACGAGTGGTGTCTGCCTGATATCGCTACAATCCATTTTTCAAACTACACAAACACAAAAACCCATTACCAAAATTAGCCTGCATTCCTCAAAATGGGATCCAATTACCTATGCAGGACAAATCGCTCATGCATATCTGAAGAAATATATAATATGGTTTTTACATTTATTTCATAATATCATTTTGAAGGCCTACAACTTTGGATATTAAAGTGTCTAAATGAAATTTGGCTCAAATCGGACCAATAGATCTAGAAATAAATTTACTAAACGTGTGCATTCATGTCCTGAGATCTTCAAAATTATAAAACGTGTAGTATTAAACACTACCCAAGCAAATAACATTCAAGTCACATTATTATATTTAGCGCTAATTGGTACGGGAATTAGACGAAATGCAGCTTTCTCGTTTATTCAAAAAAGTTCTAAGGTCAACCATAAATCTCGATTATGTTATGAGCCAAGCACAAATCTCTGTTCAATTTGTATCATGTTAAAATTTCCACTATTTCGTACCCGACAACGTTAGCTAAAAGAAAAAAGTATTTGTGTACGTATATCAAACCCTTTTGGAAAAATTGTACTTACGATATCTGGTGCTGTTAAAACAATGCTTAAATAGCCCACAATGTAAATAATGAACATGGCATGAATAGATTACATACACGCCATGTCAACTTACTAGGTACTTACTGTGTACCGAGTTTGAATAAGTACTGACAACTAGTTCCGCAAATCCTACATCTCATATGATCAAAAATGTTCAAAGAGCCACAATTCTGAAACTATGAACACAGCATGAACAAAATTTAAAAAAAGTCAACTTAAGAAGTAACAGCTTATATGTGTACCGTATTTGACGGAGTTATGACATGAAATTATGATATGTGGATATTAAGAATAACATATTTACGCACGATCGTGAGTACAAAAATGTTCAAAAAATTGCTATCGTTAAAATAATAATGTGGAGTGAACCAATAATATTTAAGTCAAGTCAATTTGCGAAGAAATTTAAGTGTATCATGTTTGGTGAAATTCAGAAAAATGTTTATGAAACATCTCATATGTAAAATAACTGTTCAAATGTCCGGCAATTTGAAAACATAAATACCGTACTACATAAACAAAATACATAAAAGTCTACAAATTCACTTTAGGCATGTTTTTGTAGTTCATTTATAGTGAGCATAAGTTAAGACTTTGAACACACCCGTGTTCAAGTACAATATTAAAACTATTTTGGCTGTATATTGAGTATTGATGAACACAATATTGGGATGAGTGGTGTCAGCCTGTTGTGCTAGCTGTACCCTTCCGTTGCCCATCATCACTATAATCTCTCTCTTCAAAGACAACCTGCAGCCTCCGCTCGTTGCACCACTAGATCTTAGACCTAATGCAGGCTCTTTAATGCGGGCTATATGCATCCTGGTCTCATTGGGGCTTGGAAAGAGGTATCTGCTTTGATGGAATCTCCCACATAAGGAACCAAGGAGAAACCACTATATGGGGGATTAGACTACCTAGCACTCAGGCCATTGTGCCCCAGAAGTTTGGGTTTTAAATTGAAGAGGCCCAGATAGTAATGGACGAACCTGGGACTGGCAGGGTAACATGGACGTGCGCACGGACCTTTCTGTGGTAAGGATGTCCCCGACTGGTGAGTGTGCCAAGTACTAAGGTGCACCCAGCAAATACACCAATACTCTAGAAGTCAGGCTGGAAACCCCATAATTAGGTTATAGTACGTCGATCAGGTGGCCCCATGGGAGGTACTTTCCATGTCTGGTCTGGGTTGGACTCTTAGTGGTGGTGGCTGCTCGCATGCTGGGTAGACCCTCCTCTACGATGGGTCGACGAGTTGGTTGCGAAAATGCCCTGGATCAGTCCCGGTGAGTCTGTTAGGTGTTAGATAGGCCCCGAATCAAACAAAGATGCGGCTGAGCAGAGGAGTCTCAGTCGGTGGGCAAGAATGGTGGGTGACATCCCGAGATGGTTGACCTCCGGCTCTCACGCTAGCCTCTGTTATTCGTTTGGGAAGTGTCCGGAGGCGCAGTTAAGCCCATTGTGTCTTGTTTCTACTTTTTTAGAGTTATTATAATTTTATGCGTAAAAGAGAGACTATATCAAAAATCTGTTTGGCAGTTTGTTTAAAATAGTCTTCTTCATGTTCACTTGTTTTTAAGACAGTAAATACTACTGTTTCAGATAATTATGTAATTAACGAAATTCCGGTTTATTTTATTTTAGTAGATATCGTATAATTTCTTATTTTGGAAAAAAATAAACCATCACAGCATAAAAACCTTTTTAACAAAACTGACAAATTGATTTTTAATATCTGCTCTCGTTTAAGCTTAAAATTGAACTATCACAAAAACAGTAGAAACAAGATATCTTGGCCTCAGGTGCTATATTAACTAGATTAACGTTCCCAGCTGTCTGTTAGCCAAAGACTACTCTGTGGTAGAGCTTGATCTCTCCCCATAACTGTGTGGGACCAGGCACCAGCTCTCGAGGAATAAAAGGAGCCTGTGAACAATATGGATGTATTATTCCTATACAGGAAGTTCTAGAACTACAGATACAAATGGTGAGATTGTGATTCCTTTAAAAAAATTAGGTGTAGTTTCATAAAGCCATTTTCGCCTAGCTCTGTTTTTATGCGAGATATTAACCCTTGAAAATCGATTTTAAAAATTTTTTGGCAAAATTACGGAACTCACGTGGAGACAAACTACAATTCGGCACACAATTATTAGTGTTATCGAGATCTTTAACCCGTGAAGAAACCACACTTTAAAACTCTCCCCTTCATGAAAATAACGGGGGTGGCCACCATCTTATTTACCATAACTTTTGTGCCGTTGGGTTTTGTGAAAGTTTTTGTTGCTTTTCTTAACAGTGAATCCTAAGTAACAAAAGAGGTAGGAACTCTTGTTGCAAGTCACTAGAATGCACGGTTTACGAGAGAAAAATTCATACAAATACCCAGTGACTGCAATACACTGCATGTGAGGTGAGCACTACAACCTGAACTAAGCGATTATAGATTGGTAAGCATCCGAACTTTTGTTGCTTGTTACATAAATTCACACAGGTGTGTATGGAGCTGTTGCATTTAAGTTTTATTTCTTGAGGTTTGTTGGGCTTGAATTTGAGACACGCTTTTAAAGAACTGCAGCATATGGTGCATTATTCTAACTATAAAATATGTTCACAAGCAATTTGAGCATACTCAATTGACAGTGTAGCAGTTGTTGCATACACGCCAGGAATTGCATTGTTGCCACAGTGAATTTTATTGTAAACGGTGAATTTTTTTTGTAGCGGAGCAGAATGTTTCGTTCACAACCAAGTTCATTAGAGATACTAGGAAACTGGAAAGGAATCAGCCATGGTCTGGTTAAGGATCCATTCCGGCATTCGCTTGGTTTTTTTTATTGATTTCAAAGAAGTAATTACACATACACAACACAAAACAACCTTCATGAAACACTTTAATGATAAAGTGTTTTTGAGAATACACAAACATTTTTGAGGGTCACTTGGTTGTTTGCCATGTAAGAAACCCGCGTTACAAAGCCGGTAGTACGACCAAGTATTAGTTGTGTGTGAATTCACGTTAGGCGACAGCGTGGTACTATCTTCGCAACAGCTCTTCGGCTACTTGTAATCCAAAAGGGAATACTGTCAACACCAGCTAATCAGGAGGATGTCTGCAGGCGATTGGCCGAACAGCTCAGTCAATCAGTGAGCAGCACAGCAGAGACAGATGTACGTAGAAACCTTCTCATCATCTGTCTCAGCCTCATCATGCATCGACCTGAGGACGGCTGCTGCAAGGACTGCCGAAACGTTGTCCAAGATGCAATACAAGACGCAGCTGAACCTCAGAAGCAAAAAAAAAGATAACAGACTAGTTATTTAGAAAAAATTACCGATGTTACCATGTTTTGTAAACTAAACTGTAATACGTAGCTTTATAAACAAAAAAATATGTTCCTTTTTGAGCATTTCTGACACAAAGTAATGTGTAGGACTGCGCTTCATCATTGCCCTATGTTTAGGCCTAATGTTAGTAGTTTATATCTGTCCATTTGTAAATTCTTATCAGTGACAAATATAGTGGTGTTGGGAATTTGAAGGGAATAATCGGACAGATGATAACTAAGGATTCCAAAAATACTTAATTTTGACAAAGCTCATATGAGTGATTTAAGATTTTAATACTTAAAAATAAAACAAATAAATTTTATGATTTATATTCAAATAAGCTTGTTTCGTTATCTCTGTGTGTGTGTGTCATTCGGGATAAAGTGAGCACTAAAGATTTACCATTTGAAAAATCACTAGTCATTACTGCATATAAGTCACCATTAGCAAGAGTTACTTTACTGCTTGTATGGTTGGTAACGAATCATTGCAAGTAGTTCCATTTATATTTCCTGTTTGAATATAACACTAGTGAAAGAACATAAGATGAAATCGACCTCTCTGAATTTAATACCCTTTAAAACATTTATTTATGATCTTATTGATGTTCCTACTGACTGTATAATTTGACTTAAATAGCGCCGTCAGGAAGTGACGCTGCCTCGCCATTGATCATCTTGCACGTGGTTGCTGCTAGCTTAGCACAGAGACAGGTCAAAATTACACCGAGATGGGGCATCAGATTTAAGTTTTCGCTGCTTTGCTTGGAAAGTGAGTAGAAACAGAGTCCATTCTGCGATAATTGTTGATGTCGGACAAACACATTCAAAAGTATTAGAGATTAATAAGAATATAATCCCCAAATGATGTGAAACAATTGATAATATGTACATTGTTATGTTTTACGATCACCAGCCTGAATATAAGTGGTTAGAAACAACATATTTTGTGTTTCACACATTGAAAATATAATTTATAATGTTTCTGTTAACCTTGTAGTCGCTGTTCGTGGTAGTAGAACTGAAAGAAACTTGAATCCTTGAATTGCGTGCGTCATGTGATTTTAGTGGCGGTTTTGAGTTACAAATTCGAATATATTATGCCCGCATTTACGAGATTCGCAACGGTAATAGTGCGTGTTGTAACAATTAAGAGTCGATGTACAGAAACCAGTGTTATAAGACGTAAACTAGCAGGTATTTATAACAGAGCTTACTTTTGAGTATATCATATATTCAGCACTCATGCATTTAGTGAGTAGATATTGTAGATAACATTTATCGGAACAGTGTATTGCAAATGTAAATATTGTACAAGCCTATGTAAATAAAAGCACATGGCAATGCTTATGTTTACATGCAGCGGAAATACATAAACTGGCGGGAAACATAAATTAATCAGGGCCTTTCTTCAGTGCTCACTTTATTCTGAATCAACTATATAATATTTTAGAATTGTATAAACAGTTTTCACCTCACAAACCACGAATTATGATCCTGTGCCAACACCCTCAATAGTGGTAAATCATAAAAAAATGGAAAGTCTGTATCCACTCACAATTTTTACCATGAAATCAGTGGCAGCTCGTGGGTTGTTGCCAGGTAGGGCTGCAGTTGCCAAGAGCTGTACAGGGTTGCGCGCTGGTTGACTCTTCAGACACTGACACGCTGATGTGCAGGTGTCCCTTACTACTGAGTGGTCACAACAGATCTAATAGCCGGCAAATATTTCATGGCCGTTGGTCTACGGAGCGTTCGTTAAGAGTTTACAGTCCGGACTATCAGCAACGCCACCTGGAAACAACCTACGTGCCGCCACTGCGTTAAATAAATAATGTATGCCTATAGAGCACATAGTTATTTTCATTGTGATATACAGTATTGCCATGAAAAGAACCAAATCTATCAAAGTTAAGTGAATTATTAAAATAATAGTTTTATATTTAAAAAGTCAGATTATTCCGCAGTTCGACAGACATGTTCCTCAGATCATTGTGAATTAAAAAATTTAAAATTGGCTGTGCAGCTCTATTAGCGAGATATAGGGACGAATGAGAGAAAGATAACATGTATAGCCTTGCAGAGTACCTTATTAAATGTGACTAAAAGAATGTACAGTGATTTATACCAGCTGTTCACAATGTCCAGTGGCTTATACCAGCTGTTCACAATGTGCAGTGGCTTATACCAGCTGCTCATAACGTGCAGTGGCTTATACCAGCTGCTCACACAATGTGCAGTGGCTTATACCAGCTGCTCACAATGTGCAGTGGCTTATACCAACTGCTCACAATGTGAAGTGGCTTATACCAGCTGCTCACAATGTGCAGTGGCTTATACCAGCTGCTCACAATGTGCAGTGGCTTATACCAGCTGCTTACAATGTTCAGTGACTTATACCAGCTGCTCACAATGTGCACCGTCCACCCGTAATCAAGCAGCAACGTGGTGCGTTATGGAGCATTGCCACCACATGCGAGATAACTGCACTATTGATCGATGGAGTCGGTGATCATCTACTACGACTAGGTACATGTGCCTGGTCTAAGTTCGCTGTACACTCGACTATCCACGTAGAACCACAAGAAGATGTTTAACTGGGATAGATCCAAGGAATGCCCCTGTCATGGGACCTGCCCATACTGCACTGGGAAAACTCTGTAACGCTGTTGTCTGCTCGTAGTTTCGTGGGACATTTTTTAACGGTGTCTGTCTTTTACCTTTTCTGTTTGACGCCATCCGGCGCTACCCTCACGCCCTTGTTGCATCGCCTACCATCACAGTCACCTCCAGGTACATTACGACGGACCCTTCTGGCCATCCGGCTACACCAGAGGCCACGAACACCTGCAGCCAGGCCAATACAATCCCGACAAACACAGACTGTCCTGTGAATGCTTACCACGAAACCTTGATAAATCTATAATCGATAATTATTGTTTTGAAATCGGAGTACACTAAAGCGTAATGTCTGTGTCGAACAACCTGAGTATCTAATTATTGTGTATATATCTTTTATGCCACGTCGCACCACAGATGTAATTTCGGCCACAGGGCCTCCGAAAGATATTGAACCCATTTGAAAGCCAAGGAATATTATTTTTCTTATGTTATAAATACCACATTAATTTGTAGTCATGTGGTTTACCTGAAACCCTCAATCCAACTCATTTCAATTTGAGAATTTCAGTTTTGGCGCGCCTGGACAGCCTACGCTACGCCAGTCGCGCCAAAGCTCGGTAGTCTCGCTGCAGTTGGTCCACGGGACGGTCGCGTACCACGCGGCTCAGAGGACCACAACTTTCGCAACCATTCACGTAGTCATGAATAGCGTAATTCGCAGCTTGGAACCTATTCACTTGTCTTTTCGTCTTCCAAGTACGCCATCTCCCGGTCAGATTCTTGGCCAACTGGATTTTGACATCATTTATTACTCTACACACCCGAGGGGTGTTTAAGGTACCGCGAGTTTGCCAGTGTGTGGCTTACAGCTGCATGTCCTCTTCCTTCGTGTATCACCGCATCACATGCTTTGTAATACAAAAGTGCGGACTTGAATTGTGTGTGTGTTGCGTACTTTATTTCACGTACCCACCTGTCGGGCAATTTTATGTTAGCGACCACCTACATTAGCCTTTGTCTGCACGCACCCTAGAGAGGTGCTTCAGTATATTTTGACTTTGCATATTATCAGTGTCACGTATAATTTATGGGCATACTGATCTTCTTAGAATCTCGCTAACTTCAGTGCGCTTGTCTTTGTGTGATGTGGCGTGGAATGGCCCATAACAGTTCTAACGCGTGCTTAAACCACGCTCAATTCACGACAGCAAATGCAGGAAATTAGCACGGCCATCGACCACAACCCTGAGGATACAACGAGTCTCGTGATGGCCCGAGAGCCAACCTTGTAGGCCAGCTGGCGCCCAATGTATTTACGCAATAACTGCCACAACTTTCCAATACCTTTAGCCCTGCGCTCGTCATGTTGTCACAGGAATTGACGTTATTCTCCACTGAATCAGTCTGTGTTTCCTGTAAATTTTTCCTTGTATCTCATAATTGTAGCAGCATAGTCAATTTTTTTTATGTATGTGATTGTTTTATTTTTAATGTTCGAAGGAGCATGCCCCTGTTTTACTGTCGCTCGAGCTGCAGAACGTGCTGTTATAACTCTTTGCGTCCTAACAATGAAATTGTTTTCTCATTTCTGTGAAGTTATTGCGAATATGTTTTGTACGTTAGTATGATCTATGCATTTGCACATTAATATCACTATCGGAGATACATAACTCGAACTAATATGGTGAAATTATTTCGTTGGCTAATACGTGCAAGTCATGTGGATGCTTAAATTTATTGACTGAGTGGCTTGAAATGTTATACCTGATAAAATGTTTATGTTAAAATTACAATATAAACCTTTAATTAATATATTTAAAGACCCATGTGAATATATTTTTTGACTTTGATGTTGCAGGTAGTTGCAATTCAGCGATACATTCGAGGATGGATAGCTAGAAAACTTACGAAGAATTTAAAAATTCACGAAAATGGACAAGACTTGGCTAGAAGGGATGATTCCAGAGGTAATGGTGAGAAGAATACACGAATCACAGAAAAAAATTGCAGAAGAACAGTTCGTCCCATTACCAAAACCGACTTTGAAATTATTTATGCGCTTATCGAACGCTGGAGGCGTGCTGAGATTAGTCGAATTTCTGACGTGAACATGAAAGTTTCACAAAAGGCACTTTTCTGTGCATTGCTGGAGAAAGAAATAGAAATGCTTTCTCTAATAGAAAAACATAGATACAAGATTCGGGAAGAAGAACAGAGGAATAAGGATAGAATCATTCTCGAAAATGTAAGTAAATATTACATATACACGCAAGAGCACAAACTCATATTCCAAAAATTTATTCTCGAAGTTTAAATTTGCAGTCTCTTTATTTAGATATAAAGGGAATATTTTACTTTTCTGGGATAACATAATATGTACAGTTGAATATATTACACATTTTTATATTTATTTTTGACACTTTATTTTAACTTTTCGCTTGTATCTTGGACAAATATTTCCTAGATATTCATAAACTTGTCATAAATAAATCAAAAGATATGCTAAACGATAAAGTTATCACTGCTTTTTATAAATACTGAAGACAAGTGTAATCTTAAACATTTGTGGACGCATAGTTTAATTTGAATTAGCTTTAAACGAATGAAAAAATGTTTCGGAAAAAAATATTTAGAAACCTTTCATAATTATTTGGTTTTTGTATGTTAATATGAATTCTAAATACCAGTAGTAAACATTTTACAAATTGACTTCATTTTGTAGGCAAGTTAAATTTTGTATTGAAGATTATAAATAACTTTACAAAATTTAATTTATCCTGTAGCCATTAAGGAGTACTTAAGCAAATCATAAGTTTATAACTAAATCAATTTATAATTGTAATATGGTATTACATTTTGTACTAAACTTTAAAATAGCGAAACTTTATATTATTGGTTGGTTTTCGTTTAGAATAATCATAATATATAAGCACATCACTTTAAACAGTTTCGAAAGGTTTGATATTTACGTTTAATAGGAAATTTTGATACCCAGGAGGAATAAAAATTGCACGCTAAATACATAGAGTTATCTTATTCAATGTCAATACTAGACCTCGGTGTGAATAAAGGAGAGGCAAGATACAGAAGTCTCGTGTTTTGGATGACAAGCTATTATTGGTGTCATGTATACAGTTCACAATGAAAACTAATTTGCATGTAGGTACTGAGGTTTCTTAAAACCACATTTTCTCTTAAAGTTAAATTTTAAAGATGACTGTGGGAAGTAGCCTAATTTAAGTCGATAGTATCTAAAGTAGTAGAGAGTTAGAAAAAAATATTATTGGACGGTCTGCAATTCTAATACAGATTTATTGGATACGTACTGCTTGCATGCGAACAATTGTAGAAATTTCTTACAGACGGATAACACCACGATTGTAAATAGCCAATTAGGCACTAATTGGCAACTGTTGGCTTGTTTGTACACTGCTAAGCTATTTAAGCGTTCAAATCGTATTTGCAACTTTCACAAATATTCAGATGTGAGTGTTGCAAAGAACAAATAAAAATCACGTAAAACATCTTAGCAAGCATTGTTTATTATTCAGTATACATTAATATAAACAAAATACTCTCAAATTGTAACTGAATATTTCAGTATGCGTAGCTGGATTTAACTTGTGTGAAAGTATTTAGTGAAAGCTTAGGCGAAGCACATTGGTAACGGGAAGTTAAATTTGGACTTAGCTGCACTTATAAGCGCTCGGCATTCTTCAGGGCCTTACATGACCACCACTCTGTTGAAAATGACTTTGGTCTAAGGTTAATTTAAAATAAACATTTTCAAAAAAATTTTCTTAATATCTTTATAATTTACAAAATTTCCTGAAATGTTTTGTTTCCCACGAAACATTTTCTCCTTTTCGCTCGAAACAGGCAAAAGTTTCTCGGTGATTATTTTCATCTGTCTTCTTTCAACTCCGCTGTTAATTATTTTTATATTTTACTATGCAAGTATTGTATCGTCACGTGCCTAAAAAACAAATTTTATAGAAGCCATAAAATTGTCGTAATTCGTAGAGCCACGATTTTATGGCGAAAAGAGTTTAGCAACATTCGATTTCGATGCGTCATGTGCACACCAGCAGCTCTGCTATATCGTCTGTGATTGGATGATTTTACTCTCAGTGGCCTTGACAAATTATAGACATACAGACTCACAATAATCTTATTCTGATTGGTGCAGTCATATGAGAAACATGTCTGAACAAAGACACTTAACCAATAACCTTGAAACAGAACTGCTGATGTGCACATGAGTCACTGAAACAAAGTGGGGCAAAAATCTTTTCGCGACAAAATCGTGGCCCTAGTAATTCATTCAACAAAGTGTACAAACGTTTTAGAATTATTATAAATTACATTAAATTTATACATTTGCATTATATCGTTTATCACCTGGAAAAGTGAAATTAGCTGAATATGACCACTTAAATTCGCTAACATAAACTGTGGCGGCGCACCACTGCCGTATACAGAGGCGATGCGCACCTGACAGCCTGTCAGTGCAAGACAGCACAGTGGGGCGTTGTACATCCCTGACCGGCCAGACGACCGCTAACAGCTTGCCACCCCCAGACACATTCCATTGTCCAGGCAGGACAAGGGATTACTGGGGTCGCCCAGCGAGACCGCACCTCAACCAGGAGAAGGCAGTCTCTCCCGGTACGCTGAACAGAACAGTTTACATGCGTCCAGCCAGTGCGGTCTTGTGAATGTGTAGATGTAAATATTGTATATATTGTCTAAACACATGGCTCGTGTCCGGCAAACGTGGTGTACTTATTATGCCCTCACGTCCTCGCTAAAGTGGTGACCCCGACGTGATCGGGCAACGCCGCGCGGGCAGTGCCAGGTCACGGCAGTGCGCGCGCACCCGAGTAGTGGAAGCACGAGCGTTCTGCACCACACCGATATTTCGTGGCGCGCTTCCGCGAGTCGCGGTGATACAAGTAATAGGTACTACTGAGTTCTGCACCTCCCAGTTCGTCCGCGTCATACTACCGCGTGTAGCAACACCTGTGTTCGTGGCGTGACCCTACCGATACTTGGACACTTCCAGAGACATGACCGACACCGCACCACCTATTGTGTCCATCAACCGCGTCGCAGTGCGGATTCCGCCGTTCTGGGCTCTAGATCCAGAGTTATGGTTTGCTCAGGTGGAAAACCAATTCGCGCTTGCCGGGATAACTGCCGACCAAACAAAACTCAGTTATGTGGCCAGCAATTTGGACAGCAAATTCGCCATGGAAGTGCGCGATATACTGACTAGCCCTCCACCTGAAGGCCGATATCAGAAGCTAAAAACAGATCTAATCAAGCGGTTGAGTGTCTCTCAGGAACGAAAAACCAAACAACTGCTGGAACATGAGGAGATGGGCGACCGAAGGCCCTAGCAGTTCCTGAAGCACTTGCAGAGCCTGGCGGGGACTGACATACCAGAAGAACTTCTCAGGTCACTATGGCTGGCCCGCTTACCAACCCCGATGCAAGCAATCCTAACCACTCAGTGTCACTCGCCCCTGGACTCATTGGCTGACCTGGCAGATGCCATTGCTGACACCAATACGAGGCCACAGTTAGCAGAGGCTGCATCCCTAGAGGCCATTTTCGACAGGATGGCCTCACTGATGTCCACAAAATTGGCGAAATGGCAGCGACTCTACGACAGGAAATAGCAGCCGCCACCACTCACAGCAGTCAACGTAGCAGCCCCCAGGACCGCTCACCATCTGCATCGGTTCGCAGGCATTCTCGCAGCAGAAGTTCTCCCAGAGTTTGCTGGTACCATCAGTGCTTTGGAGATGCTGCGCAGAAATGTACTTCACCCTGTACCTACCCTGTGGAAAACGAACAGGGGACTCGTTGATGGCGGCCAGCGACGTCACTCATGCACCAAGCAGCCGCCTCTTCGTCACCGACAGAGTAACCAAGGTAAAGTTCCTAGTAGATACAGGTGCTGACATTTGTGTGTATCCATGTTCGCTGCTACCAAGAGGGCGTGCTAAGTCAGAATATACACTTTTTGCTGCTAATGGCTCACCTTTCTCTACCTATCGTTTCATTACATTTACCCTCAACCTGGGGCTAAGGCGTGATTTGGTGTGGCATTTTGTCATGGCGAGTGTCACCAAGCCTATCATCGGGGCTGATTTCCTCAACCATTATGGCCTCCAGGTCGATATCCGCAACCGGCACCTTGTAGATAGTACCACCTCCCTATCAGCCGTCTGTCATGTGACCACCTGCAATATCAACAGCATAAATACACTTCCTCTGTCATAACTCTACTCTGAATTGCTGGCGAAGTATGGCGACATCACTCGCCCATCTGGCACCACACAGCTTACACAACATTCCACAGTTCACCATATTCACTCCACTGCCGGGCAGCCAGTACACAGCAAGCCACGCCGGTTGGCACCAGACAAGTTGCTGATAGCGAAGCAGGAATTCACAGCTCTACTTAAGCTTGGGTTAGCTCGTCCTTCAAACTGTTCCTGGCCTTCCCCACTCCACATGGTACCCAAGAAAGGAGATGAGTGGAGACCTTGTGGAGATTACAGGATGCTTAATGCTCGCACAATTCCTGACAGATGCCCAGTTCCGCACATCCAGGATTTTTCACACACCCTACATGGCAAGACCATTTTCTCCACAATTGACCTCATCAGGGCTTATAACCAGATTCCAGTTGCCCAAGCAGATATTCCAAAAACAGCCATTACCATGCCTTTCGGGTTGTATGAGTTCCCCTTCATGTCCTTTGGCCTCCGCAATGCTGCACAAACATTCCAAAGATTTATTGATGAGGTTCTCCGTGGTCTGGAATTTTGTGTCTCATATATTGACGACATATTGGTTGCATCGAGCAGTGAGACAGAGCATTTGCAGCATATAGAAGAGCTTATCAGCCGCCTCAAAGTTAATGGGCTCCTAATCAACCCAGCCAAATGTGTCTTTGGGGAACCACAAGTAACTTTCTTAGGGGACATAATTTCTGTGGAAGGAACTAAGCCATGTCGGAGAAAGTAGATGCGGTCCTCTCATACAATAAGCCACGGACTGCAAAATAACTGCGCTGGTTCACTGGGATGCTCAACTTTTACAGACGTTTCATCCCCAAGGCAGCAGAGACACAAGCCTGCTTGCATGATATGATTAAGGGGAATATGAAAGGCAAGGACCCAGTTACATGGACACCGGAGAGTGAGAAAGCATTTGATAACTGCAAAACTGCTCTCGCACAAGCTACCTTGCTGGCTCATCCAATCCCAACAGCTCCACTAGCACTCATGACAGATGCATCAGACTTTGCAGTTGGGGCTGTGCTCCAGCAACAGGTGGAAGGATCGTGGCAGCCCTTGGCATTTTTCTCAAGGAAAATGAACACTGCTCAGCAGAAGTACAGAGCTTATGATCGCGAACTCCTCGCCATATATTTGGGGATCCATCAGTTTCGCCATATGGAAGAGGGGAGGGTGTTCACTATATTCACCGACCACAAACCTCTCATTTTTGTGTTCGACCAAAACCTGGAAAAATGTTCACCCCGTCGTTCAAGGCAGCTGGATTTCATCAGTCAGTTCACGACAAGCATTCAGCACATCTCAGGTGCTGACGACATAGTTTCAGATGCCCTCTCCGAGTGAATGCTGTGGCCGATACCATTGACTACCAAGCTCTAGCTATGTCACAGCTGGCAGATGAAGAGTTAAAACAATACTTGCAGCAGGATTCTGGCCTACAGCTGAGGAAACTCACCATGCCAGACATACAACTCGATCTCTACTGTGATGTCTCAACTCCGACAGCAAGGCCTTTCATCACAGCACCATTCCATCGTACAGCTTTCAACACTGTGCATAACCTCGCTCACCCAGATATCAGGGCATCGGTCAAGCTAGTCACGCAGAGATTTTTGTGGCCTTCCATCAGGTCAGACTCTCATAAGTGGGCACGGGCATGTATTTCCTGTCAGCGTTCGAAAATTTAACGTCATGTCTCCTCCCCAACTGGTGCTTTCTTACCACCATCATCAATATTTGACCATGTACATATTGATCTGGTGGGGCCCTTGCCAGTGTCCCAAGGCTTCCGGTTCTGTTTGACTGTCATCGACCGCTTCACTAGGTGGCCAGAAGCAATCCCGGTGGAGAAAATTGAGGCCACCACCATTGCTCGGGCTCTGTACACTGCATGGATAGCACGCTTCGGCACCGCCTTGAGATCACTACTGACCAAGGGAGACAGTTCGAGTCTGCACTCTTCAGGGACCTCTGTAACCTGAT